>VZTB01003550.1:350185-361115 GCA_013397245.1 Thryothorus ludovicianus
AACATGAGCTATACATTATATTAAATATATATGGGATATGATCCCTACTACTGCAACCCACTGCATATTTTGCCTGCCACCACAACAATCCCCATTGTCTGCTGAATACACATGCTGCTTGGAATGTGCACTGACGGGTGCATTAGCAGTGCTGAGAGACCCTCAAGGGGGTTGGATTTGGACTTTGGTTTTAGTACGAAATTTAAAGCTGGAATTACAATCTGATACTTATTTGAAGCTCTAGAAGGCTACCCATACAATTCCTTCCTTAAAATCAGAACAATTGGCCCTGTGATTGTTGTAGTCTGTTGGCTCTGGTTCCCAGTTCTGACACACATGTCATATGTTGAGTGATTTCTTGTCCTAAAATTTGGGCTAATAATTCAAAATTATCCTACTTTGTGTTACTCTCTGCTTATTCTACTGCATCTGAGCAGGAGCAGTCTCTTACTGTATGCACACTGTATAAAATGATGGTCTTTCTCTTCCAGTTGAAACTCTAGGTACTGCTGCAAGTGTTATTATCCATGCTTATTTTTTTTCCAGAATGAGGAGATTTCACACTCCAACTCCAAAACTCCAACAGTTTTGGAGTCCACAGCTAGATGTTATATTGCCAAAACAAGAGAAAAAGAAATTCTAAAGTTTCAGTGTCTCTCTCCTTAGCAAGATATTTTGCCCAGTGTAAGAAATCATTTCTGCCTGATACAGACAGCACAGTGAAACGCTCCCTAGTTTGCCTTTTCAAACACCACTCACCATGGCACTCCCTGCCTGAAAATCCCCACCAAACAATCCAGTACTTGGAATTGCAATGGACATCTCAGAACCACAAGCTATGATTGGTTTCAGTTTGATTTGAGTGCCCTTTGATCGTCATTGATAGTGGTTTTGAAGCAGATTTAATTAGAATAAAAATTGTGTCCTTTTAGAAACAGTTCACTTGGAGAGCCCCACTCCAAATTCATGTGGTAGTTGTGAAGGTACAGACATTTTGCTCAATATTTCATAAGCCATAAGAGGACCCAAATTTAATGAAGGAAAAAGAAACCATTCCTCATCTAGCCATTTAGAATACTGAACGAGGTATTGTCCTGAAGACCACAGACTCACCTTTTTAGATTGTGCTGAACAATTCAAGATGCCTCTTCAATCTCATCCCTCCCACCACTGCTCCCATACAAAACTTTCTAATAGTTTGCTTGAAAGGATCTAGTAATTTCTCTGTGCAGCGTGGGTGTTGAGCAGGTGCATGTGTAGAACAGGATGGTTCCCACCTAGGTGATGGGGAGAGTTCAGCTGAGGAATTAATGCCAATGGACTGTGAGGGTCATAAGGAATACTGAGACTTTATGGGTAACATTTCTTATTTTTTTTTTAATCAAATAAGGATCAACACTCGTACAGTTTAGCTAACAGGATTGTGGACAACTCCCCTACCTCCCATCTAAAAAAGTGGTGTTTTATAGCACAACGTAAGACAGGTGGGAAGTTCCACCCTTAAAAATGCCATGCAAAAAACTTAACAAGAGAAGTTGGCATGGCATGTAATAACTTCTCATAAGAAACTTTTTTATCCACTAAGCGCCTTTGGTCCAAACCAATCACCTCTCCTCATCTTTCTATACTTCCAGCAATATTGTATTTGTAGAGTTGAAAATATTTAGATGTACGTTTTGGGGTTGGTTTTAAGAAAAAAAACACAGTCAGGAAGAAGAGACACTTGGTGGTTTTTACTTTTGTGGGGAGCACCAGTCTGCTGGGCCTATTAATAGGACTAATGTTACCTGGAAGTGCTTTAGGATGGGATTTGTACTAGACAGACATACTTTTACTGCAAAGGGTTGATATATGGAGCTTGGAAAATCAAAAGAGCAGGTTAAGATAGTACTATTATTCTTTTCTTCCTCATGTTTATTCTTCAGTTTCTAGTCAGCTTGTATAACAAGGAACAGCTGCAGAACAGGCAGGATCTATAAATGAAAACAGAAACAACGAAATGTCACATTTTGATAGTATTAACTAGTATTTTCATGTGTGTTCACACTGGAGATTGTGCCAAACTATTCTGAATGTTCTATGAACATTCACACTTCCAAAAACTTTGACAAAACTGGATTTCGGCTATGGTTCACACACGTACTCTTGCAAGAGGCAAGATTTTCATCACGTTCACCAGAGTGCCACTAACTGAAGGAAATGCAATAAACTGAAATAAAAACTGAAAAGAAACAATTCAAGCTTTATTTGTAATAACATTGACAGTAGACAATGTTTTCCCTTCCACAAAATGAGTTATTCTTTTTGTTTAATAAATCTGTTCCCAGAAGGGCTCTGGAACAGATATTTGTGTTCAGCACTATGTGAAACTAACACATGCCTGCAGACTCACAGCTCCCATTCATAGAATTTATTGTTACATTCAAAAAAGTGACTCTCACAAAGACACTTTATAGAGCAGGGATGCACAAGATTTTCTTTTTTTAGCAGAGCACATCTTTGTATTCACTTCTATGGTAGCACTAGAACACTATTCAATAGCATCCAGATGGGTTACTCAGTCCTGAGATCACTTCTTTGGCTGCAGCACATTGCACAAAAGGTGTACTTCATTCCTTGAAACCAGACTTTAAGATGAGAGTCTCTCTTAGTGCACACAGTTAAATGTCTTCTAGTTTACTGAAAGCCACACAGGTGGATTTCTGCTCCTTTAGCTGTAAAGTACTGCTCAGTAAAGGTTTTTGTTTCCAGATGAAGATTAGATTTCAATGCCAGTCAAGTTGAAAATTAATTTCTGTTAGGATGACTGACTTCTTCATTCCATTTGAAGAAAAACCATATACATACAAAAGAAGAATATGCTGTAATACCATGGAGGGAAGAAAGTATGGTAAAGGTCTTTCCTTGGACAAATACACTGCCCCAGCATTCCAAAATTACGCTCAGGTGGGCTTGGTTTTCCCTTCCAGAAATCAGCATGGCAGCTGAAAAGTGTTTTATCATCAACCTATGATCAGTGAAGGTGGGATTCCATATTTTGCATCCAGGTTTTGTTCTCCATAGAACAAGCTCAAAGCACACATTTTTTGCTACATACTATACAACAAAAGAGCCAAAGAAAATATCAAATGGGGACTCTGTTGGCCATTGCTTTAGGGCATTTAGTCAAGGAAAAAAATAACCAGGCTCCTCTTCACTTTAATAAATAATTACTTCAGCAAAATTGAATAGGCATGTGAGTAAACACTGTTCTCTTCTTGCCTTTTTGAGAAAATTCTATTTCAGGCAAAGCACCTAATCCTAGAGTTAAGAACTTCTGTTGAAGGGGAAGGACTAAAGCCTTGATCCTTCCGACTATTTTACATTAACTGCTATGGACAATTTCGTCCACCTTCCTCTCCTTATTCCCACAAGTGAATGACCCTCTTTATGAATTTTTCTCTTCGGTATTTAATTCAGCCCTTGCATTCCATAGAGAACTTGGATCTCAAATGTGATCTGAATTCTCCAAGCTGGCAGAGCTACCTGCAAGAATTGTATTAGCACACAATGAGATGTTACAATCCTGTTTACTTTGTGATTTTCTCTGTTTTTACCTTACTAAATGTAACTTGCTTTTAGGCATTTTTTTTTGCAATTTATAATTTTACATGCTCCAAAGTAGAGCAAAGATCCCCCAAATATTTTGTGTGTCTTTTTTGTGCTAAACATTGCACACACACATGAAGAAGTTCTTACTTTAACAAACCATTATATGCATGAAAGGAAAACAATGAAGAGAAGCTTGTACTGAATATTTCATTGTTAAAACCCCTTACAAATATCACTATTTTTTTACCAGAGTCATAGTGCTAAGACACAGTATCATCACAGGAATTAAAAAAATTATTTCTTAAGTATGTGTGCAGCTGATATTTCATAGTTTCACAGATTTCAGTGACAACCATTCACACACATAATACATGTATTTAATTTTTTATACTGTGATTTCAAGATGAGGTTTGAGCCCCAAGGTGTCTTCATTAAATAAATGCATCATTTTAATGCACACACACAAAATTTTACTTGGAACACTGCTATCTCCGTGTGTGTTACTCTAGAATTGAAAAAGGAGAAAGTGGGAGGAAAGAAAGAAGTTAGGTTTTATAGTAGCCTTATTTTAAAAATGTGAAAAGAGGTTGTGTCCGAATGTACTCATCAGTTCTGTTGGGGTCTAAGGAAATTTCAGTTTTCAGAGGTCACCTTGGGCTGTGGTGTTGGCTAATTCCTGCAAGGGCTGGGGTGCAGCTTTCAGTCTCATGGTCATGCACTAGGGTGAGGCTCAGAGGAGAAGAAAAAGAGGGGACCGTTGTCAAAGAATAAACCTATATGACATAACTAATTAATCACTGTACATTTTCCTTGATGATATCCTAAGGGAAGAGTTTGGTTTCCTAATTTTCTCTATCATAGTAGTATTTTTGCATGTTTATGTCAAATTGGCTTCTTCTTCAGGCTCCCATGCTAGGCTTCTGTCAAGGTAAAGGTTTTTGTCAAGTTTTTGGGTCAGAATACGAAGCTGCTGGTCAAATGGGAAGATAAAATCCCTTCTAACATCACTGGCTAAGTAATCCTTGTGGAGGTTTCTAATACTGGGAAAAGAAAATGCTCTTCAGTAGCTGGTGTTCACATCCAGTGGTGGCTCTGTGTGGTGTTAGGTCCTTGGTCCCTGGAATGATATGCAAGGATATGAACTTCTGCAGTTAATAGTATGAAGAACACTACTTCAGTAAAGGCTGTATTAAACCCTCTGGAATCTTACTCAGCTCACAGGTAGCCTCTGTTCTTAGGCTGATTTCTGCATTTGAGCCATTGACAGGGCTCATGTTCAATGCATGAACAATTCTAGCAGTAGGATTCAAAATCTCAGTCCTGTCTCACTTGTTTGTTGCATCTCTTGTACTCTGTAGCCCTTTGGGATTTGTTACAGGAAGGAAAGTGAAGAAAATCTCCAAACTACCTCGCCGGTAACTTTGTGAAATGCTTGTCTCCTCTTGCACCCTCACTTCAGGGACAGATCCCTCTAGAAATCACTGAGAATGAAAAAAGAAGAAAAGAAAAAAGCAGGAAGATTAAGGCCTTCAAAGGATTTTCAAAGAGAGCTTGCCATATGAAACTAAAAGGTGACTGTATTACTTGAATAGTTCACACAGATAACAGGAGAGTTAAAACTCACCCTGAGTTTTAGAGGCATAACCATCCATGGAGGTGTTTATGAAGCTCTATCCTCACTCAGGCTGTTCCACCAGGCAGAAGGCAATGCAAAGTTCAGAAAACACACAAGTCTTAATCTTGTTCCAGATCCATTCCTTATTATTATTATTATTNAAGCACCTCTGGAGATGCTTTAACCCAACTCCCCTGCCCAAAGAAGGGTCAGCTACAGCAGATTGATCAGAACCATGCCCAGTTAGGCTTTAAATTTCTCCAAGGGTAGAGACTCCACAACCTCTCTAGATCACCTGTGTCAATGTCTTACCCACCTTCATAGTCAGCGCATTTTTTTCTTATATTTAATTAGAATTTTTTGTGTTTCAGTTTGTGCTCACTGCCTCTTATCTTCTCACTGGATGCCACATTTCTTAGTGATGGTCCATAACAAAAAATTCTTCTCCCCACCCCCAGTCATTATTTTTTTCTCTCTCAATTTAAATTGAGTTCTGACTTTCATATCAAGAGTCATAAAGAACTACAGTAAGAATTGCTTTATTCTAATACTGAACCAGACACTCATTAAGGATATGAAGTCTCTTCTTTGTCATGCTCCTCAGACTAAGTTTCTCTGCTTATCTTCCAGCAGCATTTTTTTGTGACAGGAAATAAACAACGTAAAGCACAACATTCAGTGAGAAGGCTTTGCTCTGATCACTAGCTCTCTCTGTGAAGAGTTATCCCAGGCCTCCATTCCCCCTGCTAACTATCAAGTAGCTGAACTGTTTAAAAATTAAAATAATTTTTTTTTAAGTCTCTGCTAAGCTGAGATCTTTTCCTGGCAAGTTCACGGCTGGAATCAATTTTTACAGCCACGTTACCAAACAAACTGGAAACATAGGGCTTAATAATGAAAAACCTCATACTACCTGAAGTATAATGGAACAGGCTGCTGTAATAATTCCTTTAGGCCTAGAGAAACTAAGCAATGTTAATTATTAATCAAAAGCAAAGCACCCATTTTTAAACATTTTTCAAGATGTGCTCATTTAATTTCTTGCTACTATATATAATTTTATATCAGTACATGTCATTCAAAGCCAGCAACACTCACACCACTGTGAGGACAATGATCAGAAATATTACCCACAACTCAGACAGCACAAGGCTTTAGGAAACCATTGAACTAATCCGTGTCTCTTCCTCCTCGTGGCTGTGAGTACTTCAGAAAATAAGCAGCCCTAACAGAATCCCAGAATCACTAAGGCTGGAAAAGGCTTCCCAGATCATGGAGCCCAACCTTTGGCCAAACATCACCACGGCACTAACAGTGCCACATGGTTTAATCACTGCAGCAAAGAATACCTAAAAATATATATATGAAGGGCAAAAGTAGATTATGTTTGTTTCAAAACCACAACAACATTCAAAACCAATTTCTCTAAAGGCCATTTGGTTTCATAGTGTTCTTATTTCATGGCCTTTCTTGGGGAATACAAAGAGTTCCATCTTCTTTTGTTTCTTGACAGCCTCTTATGTGAGAGAGGTGAAAAAAATCAGTTTGCTAGATAATTGCTTAGTTCTGAAGGAACATCTGGGAAGGAGAGGTGAAAATAAACTGAACGGGGTGAAAACTGTAGTCCATAAAAGCAAATGTGGATTTTGAAATGACACACCATCAAACGAAGCTTTATAATTCAGACTTAAAATGCTCTTCCTTCAGTCTTCTCATATTCATTCTTCATTTCCTTGTATGCTGATCTTGGCCATCAGTCTGGGATGATGCACTATTTCCCTCCTACAACCTTAAGGTTGCTGTGAATTAATTGTGTGCCTCTTTCAGTCCTCATTACAGTCTTTGACACAAGGATGAGTTTTCACAGAAGTGAATGCCAGGATGTTCTGACTTTCATTGAATATTCTCATTAATCCATTCTTAGGACAAAGACTAATGATAAAGAATAAGCATGGATATTAATTATTTTATTTCTCATGGCAATTTTGGGGATGTAATGAGAATGGAATGATCACCCCTTTTTGGTTCTTAAAGTAAGAGGGTTTTTTAAGTATAGAAAAATATTCAAAATTAATTTATTCTTGTAATTAAACCATGAGAAGACCAGAAGCTTAAAATTCATCACATTAATTCATTTTTGTGCCAGTTTTAAGGGCCCAGACCTGTAAGTGCCAATTAGAGTGAGTAGAAGTAGAGGATACAGGTCAGCAGAGAGCAGAGTATCACAAATTATTATTTTCAGAAAATTTATGTGTTGAAAATATATAACAGTATAGTCCTGAGATATCAACAGGATGTAATATTATCTTTTTTTTTATTTCTACTACTTTCAAATAAATTTTCTATTTTAGTGACTGTGCATTAAAATATTTTCTTAGTTATCAATGTCTTTCTTCTCAGTATGGATGACATACTAATTCATGGTGTATCTTGCCAGAAATCAGTGAATAGTTCAACTGTACCTCATCAGAAAAACAATATTTTTAAAAAACAGCTAAACCTATCATGATTATTTTTGAGAGACTTATTACAGAGTAAAATCCATATAACTTTCATGGTATACCCATCTTTGAGAGAACAAATACTGGGAGAGGGCAAATATTATCCCATATGGGAAAGTCGTTGGGGAAGTCTAGGGTGTTTAAATTGTTCAGAGCAGAACAAGGCCTTAACCCTCAACAACTTCCTCGGGTGGCCCATTTTTCTAGAAGTTAAGAAAGGAGAATGTAAGAGGACAAATTTCTCTTGCATTCCATTTAAACCCCAAGAATCACACTTGTTTCAGCAGGAGGCAGATGGGATATTCTAACTACTGAGGTGATTATGGAATTATTGATGATGCTTTCATTTATACCAAGACAGGAAAGAAGTATGAAGAATTCTAGCCAGGCACGTCATTATTTACATGGAGTTTTTTAAGTAAAGTTTTGTGTCAGTCCTTTTTTTATGAGCATCTTCAGTTTATACTACAGCTTTCGTGGGTTTGGAGCTGTATCACAGACGTGTTTTGATTTAGAGCAGAAACAATGCATGGCTAGTTTCAAAGTAATTCCATTTATTTGGAAGTATTTCATTACAGAGAGAGAGAGATGGAAATATTACCAAGGGAGAGATACTTGGTGCCATAATGCAGAAGGGACTAAGCAGTACCTTGCCTGTGTGGTCAAACCATTCTGAATTCCATTGATCCTACTCACCTTCCAAATGCCCAGCTCAAGGACATACCTGTTGTCAACCCACTCAGGGATCTTTGAATAAATACAAGGGATTATATCCCTGCATTACAACTTCTGAGTATTCAGTGGCAGCAGCGTGTCTGTGCTGAGCCACTAAACAGTTAGATCTCAAAATATAAAAGAGAAATGACAAACAGGTTTCTCTGGGAATATCTGTATTCAATTGGAAATTTTCCCTCTTGTTGACATTTATATAACTGTATGCTTCAGTATTTTTTACAGCTTTATTCCTGAATAGCACAGTGCCTGTGGAATATAATCTATTTTCTAAGAATTACACAAACGTAGTCTACATTAAACTTGAAGAACAAGACCAATGAACTAATAATTCTTATCCCAGCTGTATTCAGCAAAGTCACAGAACAGAATGACAGATATGCAGAGAAAACCTCTGCAAGTCTTCAAATCTAATCTGTTGTTACTAAACCAGGCACTATTTTTTGTGTTGGATCTTTGGTTTTTGGGTTTGTTTTCGAAGCATTAGTCATCCATATGGGTATCTGTTGGACAGGAATCTATCTCTTTTACTGCAGGTTCCCTGCAGAAATGAGAGAATCATGGAATGGTTTATGTTGGAAGGGACTTTAATGATCATTTAGTTCCAACTCCCCTGCCATGGGCCAGGCACCTTCCTCTAGACAAGGTCGTTCAAAGCCCCATCAGCCTGGCCTTGAACATTCCCAAGGATGGAGTGCCCAAAACTGCCCTGGGAAACTTGCTCCAATAGCTCACCACTCTCAGAGAAAAGAATTTCTTCTGCATATAAGAACAGAAAATCACATAAATATATCAAAACTCCAAGGGACATTGAACAAAAAAAGAAAAAAGAGGAGAAAACTAAGAAAGGAATTAGCAAGACCTTTCAGAGAAATGTTAGTGTTTATTTCTTAAGTAAGGTAGATTTAAAAATCCTAAACTAGAGAATATCCTGTGTAAGATCAGAGGGAAACAATACAGGTTCACATTTCATTTTGAAGATTTTTATACCATTTGATCTATTTCTCTCAGTAACAGCACCCCACTGGGCACTAGGAATAAGCAAGAGGTGTGCAAGCAGAGAGCAAGGGACACGTCTGGTTACAGACGTCTGCTCACAGTGTTTCTATTGCAAAATGAAAGGACAGTAACCACAAGATGCTGAAATCTAGTATGGGATCCTCTGGCCAGTGCTCCATATGTAATTAATCTTAATTCTGAGATTTTTTTGCATCTGGGTAGGAAAGAGAATTGTAACATCTGATCCATCTCTTTACTGAAACAGCTTAAATACTGATATGTACAGGCCAGAAAATTGCAATGAAGAAACCACAGAACAAAAATTTACTCTACAAATAATTCCTAATTATGAAGAAAATCATACTTCACAGCACGAGGTGGATGGAGACTCACAGAATAAAATAGTGGTTATAGATCCTTCCTTCAACATTATATCCATGTCACAAATTTCCTAAACCAGTAAATTTCATGAAATGAATTTATCTGTGCTGTTGCCTCATTGACTGCCTTTGGATTGCCTTCCATGTCATTACACCAAAGGTGAATGTAGTCTTCTGTCTTTTCATATATGCTATTCCTTGTGAAAATATCTTGGGAAGGCATTAAGCAGAGTGCTTTCCCACAGCACTGCAGCACTGACTAGGGGAGGCCAGAGGAAGGGAAAACATGCCTTTGGGAGTTGGAAAAGAATACACTGGGACAGGTAAAAGCTTAGAAGATTTTGCAAGAGTAGGAGCCATAGACTATGAGAAACTTTTTTTTTGTTTGTAAGTACTGTTTTAAATAAAAATTTCAGACTAGAAATTAAAATTTAAACAATGTAAGTGCCTCAGAGAACCAGGCTCTAAAGAAGTCCCTTAATGGGATTCCAGCACAGCCTTTATTTTTTAATGTGAAGAAGGGAAAGGATTTGTCATTAAACTTTAAAAATAATCAAAATAAAAATCCTTTTTGTTTTTGTGGGCTGACAGTGCTACTAAGCATGATTGTGTTCGCTTAATGGATGTCCATTGGTAAGGAGAACTTTCTCCTGTGTAAAAGGGGTTAGATTCAAATTTAAGTTTCTCTTGTCTGTTCAGCAATCTATATTGTTCCAATCAAGTGTGTAGAATGTCATGTCCGAAGTGTCTTCACTTTAACAATTATATCTCAACTACTATCATGTGTACAAGCTCTTAAGAACTCACTGGTTTTAGAATATGGAATAAAAAATGCCATACAAGAAAACAGTATTAAACGGATGCAATCTGAAAGACTAATAATTGCTGTCTTTTCTATTATTTTATGTGAGAAGTATAAAAAACAGTTTTAGCATCACACTAAAAAATTTTATGTGACACTGTGACCCAAAATTCAATGAAACCCTCCAGAAAATAGAATAACCATTTTCCTGGTCTGCAATCCAAACACCAAATTTTTCTATAATGCAGAGAAAGACAGACATTATGTGTTCTTTAGCCTCTTTTTTTTTTTTTTTTTTTTTTCTAACTTT
>VZTB01003554.1:782-69471 GCA_013397245.1 Thryothorus ludovicianus
TTTTTTTTTTTTAATGCTTCCCTCTGATTTTCTGAGGGGAAGTGCTGGTGGAAAACTTCTTGAGACCAGTTGTGTCTGTGTGTGTACCTCTGGTAATCTCCTACCTCGAGCAAAGTGGCCACCGGGTGTGTGTGACAGTGGGTGCCACGAGTGATGCCTCAGGATTTAACTTTTATATTTTTCATATATTTGCAATCCTGCAATTCTTTAGTGTATAACTCTAAACTCCANTAAAAATGTGAAAATCCATGACCCATTTTGGGTGTAACCCCTGGGGGGCTTCATCTGCCTTAAATGGGCCTGAAGGCCCTTCAATAAATATAACTGCTTTTTATTCTCTTAATTTTGCCTTTTTTATTCTCTATATTATTTATTATTCTCTATTATATTTATTATTCTCTATTTTTATTCTCCATTTTATTCTCTTAAATCTGGTCTCTTTTTTTAGGTAGCCCAAAAAGGCATCACAACCTCTTGAGCCTCAGCACACGATGCTTTCCCCCTGGGTGAATCCATTAATTTTTCTTGCTGCTGCAGAATGTCCTGGCAGGGTGTCCTGAGGGATCTCTGCCCTCGGGGTTTTCTCCTGGGGAGGTGAGTGGGGCAGAGGCTGTAGCACTGCTGGGAGAGCAGGGTAAACGTGGAAAAATCTGTGTTTTATGGTCTGGCCACAGACAGGTAAATGCCTCAATATGAGTGCACTGGATCTGCCAGCTCCAGCTCAAGTTATCCTTTGGTTTGCACTGGGAAAAGGCCCAATGCCCACATGCTGTGTCCCCAGAAAAGACCCCTCCACCTTCTAAAAAACCCCAACCACCAGGTGAAAGCAGAGAAACTTGGCAAAATGGCCCAGACCAAGGTACTGCTGACTACAGAGCTGCAGTTTTCATATTTAAGTGTAAAATAATGACAAAAGAGGAGTCTTCCTGTCAGGTGTGGGTCATGCAATAAATTCCATGAATCTTACTTTCAGAGCTAATCTGGTGTCTTCTTATTTATTCCTAAAATTATTTTAAATAGAATTTAAAGAAGAAGAAGAAGAATTAGAATAAAATTTTCTTTATACCTTTCAAAATTTAAGCCTACTTTATTCTTCTCCTAATCCTATCTCACAACAAAAAAGTAAAGCCACCAAAAAAATTAATACATTAACCGAAAAATCTTAAATTAACAAACCTAAACCACTGCACAGCTTTGCTCACTGGGGAATGAGCTGATCTCAAGGGATGCCCCCTTTCTCCTGGCTTGGTGAGGCAGAGTTTGGGGGATCTGTGGGGTGCAGGTGCCCCTTGTGTCAGCTCTCCCCTTGTGGAAAAGGAGGAATTGTGTGCAGGGCTGATTTCCCAAAGCTCCCCGCTGCACCCCACCAGTGCAGGGGCAGATGTTGATCCCAGTCCCTGGGATTTTTCAGCCTGGTTGAGGATGTGATGTTTCCAGGGCTCTGGAATTGGTACCAATTTAATGAAAAAATAGAATCAGTATAAAATGCAAACTTGTTTTCAGGTGCCTTCCTTCTCTTAGCCTAATTTTGGTAAAGAAAACAATCACTTCTGCTTGAGGCTGCCTTTTTTTTTGGGATAAGGAAAAGGGGAACAAAAAGCTGAAGAAGAGCCTTTGTACTTCAGTTTTAAACCACGAGAAGGCATGGAAAACAAAACACATGGCCAAGGATTTGTCCCAGCCCCAGCAGCTCCCTTATCTTCTTGTTTTTTTGGGTTTTTTTTTTAGTTCTGCTGACTTCCTGCTCTGGACTCTTTGGCAGCTCCTGGGACAACATCTAAACTTTGCAAACGTCAACATCTAAACTTTGCAAACGTGAAGGAATTCAAACGGAGCCCTGGACGCCTTTTCCAAGGGGGCCATAAATCAGAGTTTGTTACGGCCGTTCTCTGGCGAGGCAGAGCATGTGCAGGCAGATAAGAGCCTGGAGGAAGGAGAGGCAGAGAGAAAAGAAACACCGGTAGGAAAGACCCCATAAGAAATGTTTTGACAGCCTGAATTGAGCTGAGCAACCACGGAGGGGCTGGAGGGAGCTCTCATTGTTGAGGGAACAGGGCCCCGCCTTACTGGAAGGGAATTTGGAGCTCTTTTCCCTCCCCATTGAGATTTTGTGTCACTGGCAGCGGGATTTTCCCGGTGAGGCAGTATTTTCCAGCCACAGCAAGGGGGTGATTCATCAGCCCGATCCTCCAGGGATATAAATAGACACAACCTCCACCAGCTCCAGTGGTCTTGCACCGACTTGCATCAGCACAAGAAAGCTGGGATGGAAAGTTCCCATCGCTTTGACCCGTCCCAACCACTGCCAGCTGGGCTCTTGCTGTGCATCAGCCCTGGCTGCACTTAGGAACTGTCAGAGAATTATCCCAAGTAAATTGCAAAACTCCCTTTTCTTAGTCAACAGAAGGTATAGGTTGGTTTCATCTCAGGAATCTTTCTCTTATACCCACCTTTTTTTTTTTTTTTTTTTTTTTTTTTTTTTTTTTTTTTCTTTTTTTTTTTTTTTTTTTTTTTTTACTTTGTTTTGCTCTTGTTTTCACCTCTTTTTCATAAAATCTCAGAATTATTTGGTTGGAAACGACCTTAGAAGATATCCTGTTCTACCCCCTGCCATGGGCAGGGACATCTCCCACTAGCCCAGGCTGCTCAGAGTCCCATCCAATCTGGCCTTGGATCCAATCTGCCAGGGATGTGGCAGCCACAATCTCTAGGAAACCCATGCCAGGGCTTCCTCACCCTCAAAGTAAAAATTTTTTTCCTATTATCCCGTCTCACCCTACTCTCTGTCAGTTTGAAACCATTCCCCCTAGTCCTGTGTCCTACATGCTCTTGTAAATTTGACTCCTCATTTGAGATGTGGGATGTTTTGCTGGTCCTCCACAACAAATCTGGGCATGGTGAAGATCCACAGGAGAGTTGCTAAACCCTGGATTTAGCAGTGGATTTTAGGTTTTTAAATATTAATTATTTTAAGTGGGGAGGCGGCTGCTGGGCTGGTGGGAGGTTAACCCGGGCAGCAGCTCCAGACAAGGAGGTAATTATGTTTATTCCTTGGCTTCATTGTGTGGAATGCAGATGAGGGTTTAAGTGATTGTAATTACCTGTGCAAGGTGTCACTCCCATTTTACAACAGCAGCAAGGTCAGGTGAGCCTGGACCTGGTGCCTTGGCTGCGCTTGGGTTTCCAAGCATCTTCCACCCTGCCCCTTTTCCCTGCTTGCATATTTCCCAGGAATAAGACCCCATTAAATGATGATTTTACTTCCCTGGTTCTCCATTATTTGCTCCATTATGATGCCACCATGGACAAGGGTGAATGACTGGTTAGAAATGTTTGTTACTTTCAGACATATTCACTGAGGTGTTTTTTGTATCTCTGTTATACTCAGGCCTTTCAGGAGAGGAGGGATCCTTAAAATTTGGCTGGGTTTGCTTCTTCCTTGTGAAGGATGGCTTCAATAATCGCTCCAGCTTCCAGAAATAAAATACAGCGAGACCTGTTCTCTTTATGTTGGTTTGGAGGGAAAAAACAAAACAAACCAAAAAATAGGGAGATTCCTGACAAACCTGCAGGAATTTGGTTTTGGGGGAGAGTGGGCAAACCTCCATTCCAGCTACTGCCAGCCTGTGATCAGCACCAAGAATCCATATGGAGAATGCAGTGGTTACATCAGATGAGGCCTCACAAAGCAGCTCGTGCCCCTTCCATAATCTTGTTTCTGCCTGCCAAAACCCTCCTGTGGAAATGGGATCAGCAGCTTTAAAGGGCTCCCATGGCTCTGCTGTGCCTGCTTCCTCAGCCTGTGTCCTGGGTCTGAGGGGTGCCCTGCTCTGTGGCACTGGGCAAACTGATCCAGAGTGGACATCATGGAGTGGGAGCAGCTCCCAGGAAGCAGCAGCGACTCCTGCAGGGATGGGAGCCTGGGAGTGAGCAGGAAAACTTGGGAGCTGCTGCCAGAACTGTGACAGAAATGAGGAGACAGGATAATTACTGTGGGTGCCCCTGCAGTGGGGCAGGGTTGGGGGGCCTGGAGGGCTGCAGGGAGGAGGAGAAGGAAGAGGATGAGGAAGAGCAGCTCACTAGGTGGCATTCTGCCCTCTGATTGCAGGTGGGAATGTGGGAAGTGGGCTTGGAGAGTGGGAACAGCTTCCCACAAGGATTTTATTCCCACAAAGGACCCAACAATCCTGGTCATCCTGGGAGGCATGGTTTGTGTGTTGGGACCTCAGGCAGGTGACTGACTCCCCAGGAGCCCCTGGTCTGAACAAAGACTGATTCTAGATCTCATATTTTTGGGGCAAAGCTCAGACAGATGACCAGAATATGCCTGCAGAGTTAATAAACCAAATTAACTGGTCAGGATTAAGGTTTAGAAACCCAAGGTTTCAGCTGTGGGTCATGACTTTTTCGTTATTACTGCTTATTTTTGGAGCTGGCAGATACACTAGCATCAGTCCTCGCCTCAGTCCCACCGGTTGTTTTGTTGCTTCCAAATTTCTGGCTGCCTAAATCCCTGGTATTTCAGTTGGACAGCCTTCCCCTCTGGTTCTGCTGTTTAAAGGCTGTCAGGCCTGATTCTCATTTACACTCTGGCAGCACAAACCTTCACAGCCACTTGAGGGTCCTTTTCTCCTTCCTGAGTGTTGGAAGGAGGATTTGGATGCAGCCTGGATCCAGGAGGGAGCCATCCCCATCATTGCATGGGGCTGAATGTTTCACAGTTCCTCAGGTTTGAGCCAGCTTGCAGCATCCTCTGTGATCAACTTCTTGGCTTTATTTAGTTTTTCTTTTCAGGTTTAGGATTAAAAGTGCAAGGAGATATTTCTTGTTTGGACTTGGATGTTTATTATGTTTTATCTAAATTACAGCTTTACTGCCTGTGAGTGTTTTTAAATGCTTAAGTTAACAGAGTAGAAATGAAGAACAGAGCTATGTCTTTAAGGTATTTTTAAGCTTAAATTACTTAATTATGAGATGTCAATTAATTTATTTTTACTTTTAATCTAATAACTAATTACTTATGTTCTGCACAGAGGATTTTTTAAACTAATTATACAAAATCACTTAAGCCTGTGAAGAAGAAGACGAAGACAGAAGAAGAACTAATGCTCTAATCTTTCCATTTTATTACATATATATTACTATATTTCAAAACTCCAAACTCTAAATTTTTTACTCTGTGAGACAACATATTTCTATTTAACTACATATTCACAATTTCAGTGCTATCACTTAATTTTGGAAGCCTTTTTTATGGCTTCAGGTCAAATGTAGTGCATTTTTGAGGATTAGTTCTTGTCAGTCAGACATCCTGAAATCTTCTATATTTAGGATTCTGACTGCGTGGAAAACCAGGAAAACGTGGAAAACCAGGTGCAAAATGTCAGCTGGGATTTATTTCTGCCAAGGTGGAGCTTTGGTCCTGCCGGGCCTCCCGCTGATCCAAGAGGTGCCGGGGATTCTGCACTGGAGCTGCTGGAAAACTTGAACATTGCCTGCGTTTGATGTTCCCTGTGCTGCCAGCTCTGTCTCCAGCTGTGAGCAGCAGCCTCATGGCACTCTGAGGGTCTGTCCCTGAGCTCCAGGGAGACTCCAAGGAAACGCAGGATGGGTTAATCCAGCTGTGCTCTGCGCTCCCAGCGTTTGCCACGCGCCCGCGGTTCGTGATGGATCCGTCGAGCATCCAACGCAAAATTAGTGGGTGTGTCTTATAAACAAAAAGTAATAATCCCGTGAGTCACAGCTGAAAATTTTCCCTTCTGTGCGAAGTGTTCATTATTCTGGAATTTTAAGTGAGGGGAAGGGCTGACTGGAGAGGGTTTGTGCTCGCTGGCTGCTTCCTCCAGCAGCTGGGGGCACGGCCAGCGATGGCTCTGCTGATGTCGCGTCCTCTGCACACATTTTTAGGGCAGCTGCTGAGGTCTTAAGGTGGCAACTTCCCTTCTTGAGTGTGAGGCTAAGGAGAAATGGTTTTAATGTTGTTTTTCTTTAATTTTCCCAGAGATGTTGGCACGACATTTAGGCATTAGGCATAAGAGAGTCTTCAAATACATCAGTGATTTTGGGGATGCTCTGCCTCGGAGCCCAGGCTGGCACAGGTGCATTTGATCCTCAGTTCTGTGATTCTGAGGGGCAGTGCTGGATCTACTTAGATGACTAGAGAGAGAATCATGCCAGGAGGGGCTGAGGGAGCTGGGAAGGGGCTGGAGAATTCCTGAGGGAGCTGGGAAGGGGCTGGAGACTTGCTGAGGGAGCGGGGAAGGTGCTGGAGAATTCCTGAGGGAACTGGGAAGGGGCTGGAGAATTGCTGAGGGAGCTGGGAAGGGGCTGGAGAATCCCTGAGGGAGCTGGGAAGGGGCTGGAGAATTGCTGAGGGAGCTGGGAAGGGGCTGGAGCCCCAGCAGGGGCTGAGGGAGCTGGGAAGGGGCTCAGGCTGCAGCAAAGGAGGCTCAGGGGGGCCCTTGTGGCTCTGCACAGCTCCTGCCAGGAGGGGCAGGGAGGGGGGGACGGGCTCTGGGAACAGGGACAGGGACAGGAGCAGAGGGAACGGCCTCAGGCTGGGCCAGGGCAGGCTCAGGGGGGACCCCAGGAGCAATTTGCCCATGGCAAGGGTGGCCAGGCCTTGGCAGGGGCTGCCCAGGGAGCTTTGGAGTGCCCATCCCTGCAGGTGGCACCTGGAGGTGGCACTCAGTGACAAGGTGGGGACAGGGCACAGCTGGGACCCCATGGGCTGGGAGGGCTTTTCCAGCCTCAGGAATTCTGTGATTCTCTGATCTTCATTATGGAAGGTAAATGGCTACAGCATGCCAGTGTCTAAGTTGGGGAAGAATCACTTTTCTAACCCTACCAAAGTCCTGCAGAAAAGGATCTGGTGGAAAACACAGGAATAACTTCCCTGCAAGTCCAGCCAGAAGACCCTCAGAGCACTTTGGTGGAATTCCTGATGTGTAGGCCCTGAAATGGTGGCAGCATCACCCTGTGCTTTCAGGCTTTTTGTCAGCTGGAAGCCTCTGCCAGAGCTGCAGTGTGGTGAGGAGTCTGCTTCTCATCTCCTCACATCTGGACCCCGTGACATTAATGGCAAAAGCAACTCTCTTTTGCAACTCCATCCAAAAACTGCAGGCATCAGCCCTTCACAGCTAATGAGAACTGAGCTGGGGGAGAGTTTCTCCTACAGTGCCCCGTGACAAGTCAGCTGCATGCCTCTTGATCCATGTAATTTTATTCCTTGTAGAGACCTCACATAGGCACAAATAGAGAGATTTGAAAATAGTGTGACTCCTGCTTATTTATCTTGCAATGAGTTCAATGTATTAAATCACTGCCCTGCTAAAAGCCTGTCTTTCTCCAAGATCCCATCCTATGAGGTCAACTCAAGCAAATAAAATGGCTACTAAATCTTTGGTTGTCATTGCAACACTTTTTTTAAAAATTATTTTTATTTTTTAAAAACAACAGAACACTCCAGTATTCATTCCAGGGCCATAAACATGTTAAGTAATTGAGTATTTATCTGAAGAGAATGAGAAATGTGGAATTTATTTCTAGGACTTGAGCTTTAAATAAACAAGACACTTTTAAACAAAACTCCATTTTGGATAATGAGATGTTTTTGTGGACATAATGGCTATTTGCAGCGTGTTTTCCCATGAGTTTGACTTTTTTTTACAATATGACATTTAAATCAGACTAGTACAGAATCTTTGTGCATTAATAGAGGTCAGCTCTCCTCAGGAGTAAATATTTGTATATATGTGGGTGTGTATGATAGGTCTCATGCAAGAACTGTTTGTAATAGTGGGAGTTAATTTGATTTAATAATCAAGCTGTAAAAATGTAACTGATTGATCAAACTCATAAATTGGTTTCCTGGTACAAAAGGCATTACATAAGTAGGTTTCCCTATTTCCATTAAATACTCTTTATGTAAATATATGGATATACCTAAGGAAACATTATGGATCTACCACCAAATTGCTGTGATCCCTGATTCTCAGGTGTGGAAAACTTCAGTGCTGTCCCATGAAAGCAAAACTCCTCACACAGACATCATTATTTTCCTGTCATATGGCACTTTTTATTTAATCCAGACTGCAGGACTGACCCCCTACACTTACAGCAGAACCCCTTTGTGGGACAAAAAGGGAGATTGCTGTCATCTGGCCAGCAAGGGGTCCACAAAAATTTCTGTTTTCCATAGGCATGGAATGTTTGCAGCCGTGCAGGTTCCTCTGCTGAATCATCCCTGCCACACCTACACAGAGCTGAGATTTGCCTCGAATAAGCAGTGATGCCTGAAATAGATCTGAGCAGACATGAGCAGCAGTGTTTGTCAAGGGGGAGAAAGGCACTTTGCCTTTCATTTTGTGTTTAGTGTGAGCTGCAGCTAGTTTGTTTGGAAGAGGAGTTTCAGCCTTTGTTTTCCCAGAACTGGTGGGATTTTTCTTTTCCTTCTGTTGGTGTGAGTGATCTGCAGAGAGGTCGTGGTGGTGTTTCCCCAAACTGTATGCTCTGATGAACTTGAATAAGGAATCAAAGGGGTTGTGGGAAGGTGTCTTGGGGTGGGGAAACACAATTAGGAATGGGATGGAAGTAGATGAAGTGACTTTTATTTACACCAGGTGTAAATCGAAGCTGAGCCCTGGCATTTGGACTGCAAAAATGATGGACTTGGGGTGCTGGTGGGTGAGGGCAGAATATGCCCTGTCTGTGTGAGCTGAGATCAGAAACCAACCCTGCCCAGGGCTGATCCCACAATATGACCAGCAGGAAAGGAGGGATGCTGCACCTGCGCCCTGCTCAGGTGAGCCCCCAGGGGCAGAGCTGCCCCAGTCCTGGGCCCAGCACGGGGAGGAGCTGGAGCTGCTGCAGAGAGCCCAGAGGAGGCAGCAGGATGGGCAGAGGATGGAGCGGCTCTGCTGGCAGCAAAGGCTGGCATAGCTGTGATTGTTCACCTGCACAGGAGAAGCTTTGGGCTGAGCTCAGGGTGGCCTTGCAGGGCCTGGAGGAGCCCCAGGAAACCTGGAGAGAGACAATTCCCAAGGAATGGAGTGAAAAGACACAGGGAATGGCTTCCCAGCACCAGAGGTTAGGGTTACACTGGATATTAGGAAGGAATTGTTCCCTGTGATGGTGGTAGGGCCCTGGCACAGGGTGGCCAGAGCAGCTGTGGCTGCCCCTGGATCCCTGGCAGTGTCCCAGGGATGGAATGGATGGAGTGTCCCAGGTTGGATGGAAGCTGGAACAACCTGTTCAAGTGGACGATGTCCCTGCCTACAGCTTGGAACTGGATATTTTTTAAGGTCCCTTCCAACACAAACCATTCTATGATTTCATGTTCCTGTTTGGGGGAACTTCTCCTTAGTACAAAACCCAGTCCTGAACTGGACAACCCTTCCTGCAGGATTCCCAGCAGCACCGTGCCAGGGC
This sequence comes from Thryothorus ludovicianus, assembly GCA_013397245.1. NCBI lineage: Eukaryota > Metazoa > Chordata > Aves > Passeriformes > Certhiidae > Thryothorus > Thryothorus ludovicianus. Next base: position 10,212 of record VZTB01003554.1, read on the forward strand.
AGCAGATCCTCACTGCAGACGAGTGACCTGATCCACTTCCCCATATTAAATAATATCTGTCACGCTGGGCTTTACCTCTGTCACACTGCGAGTGGCCTTGCCCAGTCACAACTGCTGGGTAAGTGAATTTTTGTTTTTGCAAGGGCCTGTCTGCTCCCCGCCCTCTTGCTAACCCACTTTTGGGCAAAGCTTCCCACTTGGAAATCCGCCCGTCCCATTAACCTCTGCAAGCAGGGCCATGATTCCAAGTGCTGGAGTGTTTGGCAGCTGCTCCCAGGGGAAAGCCTGCTGCTCAAGGAGACATCACTCCTGGGCAGCTCAAAGCAGGCAGGGAGGGGGAGAGCCAGCCTGGGCACAGAGAGTCCAGTGCCACCTGCTCTGCCCTCCTGAGTGACCAACAGAAAACTGATTTTACTCCCAGCCAAGAATTCCAATCTCCAGCAAAGCTGCCACACACGTTCAGCTCCAAGATATCCACACCTCTTATCTTCCAGTTTAGTGGTGTAGTTGTACAGATAATTTCCTTGCAAACCTTCCCAGCTGGGAACTCACCCCTTGAAGCCTTGATGCCATTTCGGTCACTAAGGTAAATCTGTGCTCGAAAACATACCAGTCCCACACTGCTCAGGAAAATCCCCACTGGGACTGGAGCAGGGCAAGCTGGTGGTGATGGGATCCTGTGAGCACAGTGGAGGTGGAACAGTGTTTTTTTTTCCCCCCTCTCTTTCCTTGGAGATGAAAGAGAAAGATCAGAAGAGGATTGGATCCATGACATTACTCGTAGGTGTGCGTGTGTGTACCTGGTACTTATTTACATTGGCGTCTCTGTACGACCGGGCAGATAAAATGAAAGAATTTAGGACAGATCTGGCACAGCCACACACACTTTTAGAACACAAGATAAACAATAGATGATTGCATGTTTAAAGCATTTTCCTTGATAAAAGATTGAATAATTTGCCAGTAATGACAGGGAGAGATGGAGCGGCCAGTGAACCACATTGCACGACAATTGCACCACACCAACTCCAGCCATGCTGTTGGGGCTATTTTGTTTGTTTGTCTTGGATGTAATTTTTTTTTTTTTGGCAACCATCTGTTGGACTTTGCAACAGAGCAGATCCAGTGGGAAACACCCCATGGGAAGCGTGGAATGGAGTGTGTAAAAGCGGCACAGGGGAAAAGTGGGAATTTATTTTGTGCTGGCTTGGAGGAGGTGCACTGAACTAGAGAATGAGAACAGGCACATCTGGCAGAGACAGACCCAGGAACAGGATTGTCCTACCTGGTCCCATCAGCACCTTTGTTGACCAGGAAACACAGAATCATAGAATGGTTAAAATTGGAAATGACCCCAAAATTATCTTGTCCAAGCCTTCATGGTTCACCACCTTTTCAACAAAATCAGAGCACTGGTCCAGTAATTTCTTGAATACCACCCTGGGCAGCTCCTTCCAATGCTTGACAATTCTTTCACTGAAGAAATTCCTCCTGTTTTTCAACCTGGACCTTCCCTGGTAGAAATTGAGGCCATTTCATGTTGGGAAAAAAGGCTGACCCCCACCCTGCCCACAGGACAGTGCTGATGTGCTGTTTTTTTCTCCAGCTTTCTTTGCCATGGCTGAAGCACAGGGCACCAGGAGTTCATTCATTTGCTGCTGCCAGCTCAGTTAGATGATGCCAAGCCCTGTGAGCTCATGGGTTCAACCCTTTCAGCTTGCTGGAGCTGATAGAAAATCACCAGCTTTGTCTAAATTACAGCTTGGCCCTGGATTAGGTGTTAGGGAGTCAGGTCACTGTGTGGGTGCTGCTGTGACCTGGGTCAGTGGCTGCCTGCACCCTGCAGAGCCTGGGGACTTGTGTTTGGGCTCCTTCCTTGTGCCCAGGCTCCAGGCTCGAGCCTCAGTGACCCAGATTTCGAGGGGTTTGATCTTGATGGACACTGCGAGAGCAAGCCTGGCCTCCAGATCTGACTGGGGAAAGGTCTTAACAGATGGTTCAGACTTGCAAAGTACTCATGTTCCACTGAAGAACAGGATTTATGGTGTATCAGACGTGTAGGACTATTTTTGTGCATCTTCTGTTTAGTTTCACTTAACTCTTCATTTGCTTCTTTCCGCTCTGTCTTTGGGAGCATCCTGACCCATCTCCAAGTTGTCTCAGCAGGGGAATCATGATTTTCCAGATTGCTTTAGCTATCCCAGCTGGGCTTTCCAGATACTTTTCCTTCCCATCCCTGCTTGAAAGAGAGAAGCAGCAGCCCCTGGGCAGAAAGGCCAGTGGGCAGAGCCAGGTCTTGCCCAGGCCCCCTCTCCACCACCATGGGGGGCAGCTCCATGCACAGGGCAGCCACAACACCCTCTACCCACCCTGTGGCCATGCAGGAGTCCTCCCATCACCCTCCCCATTCCCTTTTGGCCTGGATTGTCACCCATCACTGCTTGTGCTCACCCCGTGTCCCAGTGCCCTGCCCAGACAGGCTCTGTGCCTCCTGCCACACAGCAAACAGAGGCTGGATTCCATGGGAATCCTGTGGAAAATCACTGATCATGGCTGTGCAGCAAACAGGTGATTTGCCTGCACGCAGCATCACACAAAATTTTACCGTGTGTTTACAGCCACCTTGTGTGGGAGGGAGAATTTAAACAATGGGGAGTTTGAAGGGGAGGGGGGTGTGTGGAAATTCCTGTGACTTTTTCAGCTGAGATTGCAGATCTCAGGGAGAAAGGCGAGCTCAAAAAAAGGGAGAGGAACCCCAAGGCTGCAGAAGATGAGCAAGTATATCGAGAAACATGAATGTTAGAGCAGGTCTGAGATATTTTCATTTTCTTCTGATTTCTCTTTGAAGGGAGTGAGATGCTTTGAGTCATGCAGTGCCCTCAGCCCATCCCACATGGGATTTCAGGGTTTAAAATGTGGAGGGCTCCGTCCAGCCCTGCTGCAGGAGGCTGAAAAGTTGTTTGCTCCTTCCCCAGAAGTTACTATTTGCATAGCAGAAGAGCAAGGGGGTTTATGGCTCATCCATTCGAGATTATGTATTAAATAATAAACTGGACTTTGAGCTGTGGCAGCTGAGAGGCAGCACAGCTCTGTAACAGGGGTGACGCTTGGAAACCTGACCATTTACACGGTGACTTGTGGACTAAGAAAAAATCTCCTCAGTAGCTTGGGTTTCCATGGTTTGTCATGGAAAAATCATTGTGTTAGCTTTAAATAAGAGCAGCTGGAAATTGGGGGATTTGAAGGGGTCTGACTGTGCTGACCTGGGATTCATCCTATGAGTGAAAGAGAAAACCTTGCTGAAGCGGGGTGGACAAAATATCAGTCCAGGGAGAATGAGAGGAGGATCCTGTCCTGGTCTAGGTTTAATTAATTCATGTTCCTGAAGAGAAGAGCTGCTTCTTGATGTTTATCATAGAATCATGGAATGGTTTGGGTTGGAATGGGCCTTAAAGATCATCCAGTTCCACCCCTGCCATGGGAATTGACACTTTCCACTATCCCAGGCTGCTCAGAGCCCCATCCAATCTGCCCTTGGATACTTCCAGGAATCCAGGGGCATCCACAGCTTCTCTGGGAAATCTGTTTAAACCATTTATGCTTCCTGCTGGTGAAGTCATGACCATGCAGAAATGTTTGTTTCTGGACTTCTTTACATCTTCCCCTGCAGCAGATTCAGCTGTTTCACTGTGGCTTACAAAGCGTGGGCTTTGCAAACGTGCATTTCTAATTTTTCTCTTTGCAGACCTTTTGTTGTGGCTTGTGTGTTTCCCATGGGCCTGCTGCCTGCAGCAAGCAGAGCAATAACCTTCAGTGCTGAGGGCCTGCTGAAGCTTTAGGGTAAATTTGTCCTGGAAAGCAGTTGTAAGATCAACCAGGGGATGAATTTAGTTTCTTCAGTAGACATGCCAGGCTAACACTGTGCCTATGCTGCAGACAGATTCCATTTGAAGTAAAGCTAAAATGGCAATGAAAACAAAGGAGCATGAATGTAATAGTTTATGAAAGAGACTGAACTTGAGTTGTTAATCAGTAGTTTTTAGATCTTCTTTTCTACTCCAATCCAAATCAGCTCTGATTACCCATCTGTTTTATGACCAGCCTCATGAAGTACCATTTTTCCACCCAGAGGTGGGGTTTGCTGTTGTGATCTTGAAATTAAACCTTCAAAAAATTCACTTCACAATGCTCCTGTTTGCCTACATGTGCTTGTTAATAGCAAAAAACAAATGGTGCTACATTTGCTGAGGCTGATGAGGTTTGACTTTGACACCTTGATGCCACCTGATCCATTTTGAGCAAGAATTTGCAGCTGTGGCTTAGCTGTCCAGGATGGTGCTTCCTCCCCTAGCTGTGCTTGAGGCAGATGCTGGTTAGGGATGGTTCCCTGTGCACAACATCTGCTCTGCTCTGCTCTGTGTGGGTCACGAGATCTGCTGGGCTTGTGCAAGCCTGTGGTGAGCTCTTCTGGCACCGGGTTTTTCCTGCGCACGGATCACCGCCAAGAGCGAGGGCTCCAGGCTCTGCCAGCTCCCCACTGCTCACACAGATGGTTCCAAAATCCTCTGCCCAGATCACTTCCCTCCTCTGACAGAGAGAGGTGTCTTCACGCCACCAGTGCAGTTACGTTTTCACTGTAAGGTGGTTTCAAAAGCAAACCTCCGTGTTCCTCGCTCACCAGTCATTCTCGAAAACAAACTGGAGTTTCTTTCTGAGTTTCGTTTAGCAAGAATTTGCTCCCTTGCACGGCAGCAGTGAGGACAGGCATTACCATAAAACCCTGTTTATTAGTAAACTCAGTGACCTGCCCTGGTGAAAATCCCTTTCCAAAGTCCCACCCTGTTCCTCGGCAGTAGGTGCAACCACCGAGTGACGTTAGTTTTGTAGTTTGAGGCTTAAAAAAAAATGCCCCAAACCAGACCAACATGTAATAATTTGCAGATGTTGGCAGACTGCGATGATGCATGAGTTGAAGCTCTCTTTGGGTGCCAAACCACAAATATATATATCATTTTTTTATAGTCTCCCATTCCTGGAACTGAAAGAAGCTTCAAAACAATCAATATGTAAACACAAATACAGAGCCCTGCCTTCTGAGCAACACCAGTGCTGCTACTGCTGCTGCACACAGAGGGCTTTTTCTTAGTGGCTGTGTCCTTCTTCAGAGCTGCTTTTTGTCCTTTATTTACAGGCACAGGTCTTCAGGGCCAGTGCAGCTGCTGCAAAACGAGGGGAGGTGTTCACTCTTTCTGAACTTTTAAAGTTGCTGACCAGCGTAGGCTGTTTCAGGCTGAAACCAGGAAGGAGTTTTGTTTTATTTACTGCTGGATTTCCTTATAGGCTTTCTACTTGGCAGCACCCTGTCCAAGGACTTTGAAAACTGAAGTTTTACCTTTATTCCTTGAAATCTTTATCATAAGAGTGCTCCTTTCCTTCCATCACCCTGCATGGGTATTTTACTTCTAAACCAAAGGGGTCACCTTAGAAAATGAGTTTTCTTTTCACATGAAGGCCATGCAGAAAATGCCATCAAACTTACTTTGAAGCTAATTTTCATGTCTTTTTAACACCTTTTCTTGCTGGGAAATGAGCTGATGTCACCTCCCAGCCCAGAGAGGGCCAGGTTGTGGTCAACTGCAAACCACTTGCAGCAACTCTCTATCAAATTCAACTTTCCAGTATGGTCTGCCACTACTTTGGCATATTTGTTGTTAGATTGTGTCTAGGGCACCAGTCAGAAACTGGGACACCATTGGAATGGGTCTAGTGCAGCCAGATATTGGAGAGAGAAGCTCTTCCCCAAAAATTTATGGTCAGAAGTGCAGGGCAGCAGCTGGCAGGTGAAGGAGTGAGATGAGGGGACAATGACCAGAAGAGAATGATGTTCTCAGCATTCACTGTTGTATTCCTTCCTGCTTTTATTTATTGCAGCTTTCCTGGCAAAGACAAAGGTTTTAAGAAGACTTTGAAGAGGTTAATGAAGTTCCTGAGAGTTCTTTCCACAGATCTGCCCTGGAGCATAGGGGGAACTTGGGAGAAAACCCAGAAGTGCTTGTGAAGAGGCAAACTGAAGATGGAAGGGGCACTGCTGGCCAAACACAGTGCAGGCTGGAAGCCCAGCATCCAAGAGGGGTGATGTGTGAAGGGATGGTGAGATGCTGATGGTTTGGTGTGGTTTTGAGGGTGAGAGAAATTCCTCATGGACAGGGTGTACCAAGGTGAGAGCACTGGTGAGGGAAACCATCTCTCCAGAAGAATTTGGGACGTGTGGAAGCAGAAGGAGCTTTTATTTATTGAGGCTAAAGAAAAAATGTGCTGTCTGAGCTCAGATGTAAGGGATTGAGAGGCCACAGAGGGGATTTTTAGCTGCCTGGATGGGTGGGAGACCACATAATTTAGAGAGATGACACAGGGAGTTTGTGTAAGCTGGACAAAGCAACCACAGGAACCTTTGATCTTACTGGTTAAATCCCAAATGATACAAAGGTGTCAGAGAAACCAGGTGAAAAATGGGATTTTGTTCAACAAAGTCTTATGTAAAGTACTGGGTTTAGCTGCAGAAGAAAACAACCATGTAGCTCTCCTTGCTTTCTGGAATTTCTTCAGGAAAAAAGCAATTCTTCAACTCTGGGCTACGTGGAGCCAAAGGGAGTCTGCAGGATATTTGAACTCATCTGTTTGCTGCAGTGAGCACTAATAGAGATGTGAATGAATTGTGCTCCAGGAAAGATCCACAGCTGGAATGGAGACCAAGGAGAACAGGGATTAGACGGACATGGCTGTGCAGGAACTGGAGTGGTTTGGTCTAGAAAAGTGAGGGATGGGAGACAATATTGTAATACAAAAGGATGCTACAAAGATGAATCCATTCTCCTCTCTGTGGTCACTAAGGCAAGAAGTCCCAGGCTTAAATTAAGGCAGGAATAAGACATCAGGAAAGAAACTTTCTACCAGCACTTATAATGAAATCAGGTTTAAAGTTGCTGGAGAAGCTCTGCAGTCTCTGTCATTGGAGGTTGTTTCAACCTGGGTAGTCAAAAATGGTTCATAAAGGATGGCTGGGCCTGCCCTGCTCCCAGGGATGGGCCTGACATCCCCTGAGGTCTCTCCCAGCCCTGGAGATTCTCCCTGAAGATGAGGTTGCCCACAAGAATTAACATGAAGGATTAAAGGTGAGGCTACACATGGGATGGGTCTTCCTTTCATGTGCTAAAAGAAGTTTAAAATCTAGGCACAGAATCAGCAGGCAACTGCAGCTCAGGGTAAAGGGTGCTACAAGTAAAAGCGTTGGCTGGATGAAGACTTGGAAAAACTCATTTAATGAGCTCATTAATGAGACTGAGTGTGTCTCCAGCGTGTCTCCATGGCAGGAAATTTTTAGAAGGGGGCCTAGAATGAGAAAGGAAGAAAGGAACCACACAAAATGGTGAATGGACTTGGAGATAGAAGAAAAAAAGAGACAAATCTACTGTGGAGAGAGTTTAAAAAAGTTAGCAGTATCAGAAAGATAAAGAGCACTTATAATGTGAAAAGGAAAATGAAGGAAGAGGCATGGCTGTTCCTTCCAAAGGAAGTCAGCAGACAATTTCAGAGAGGGATCATGTGCAGATAAGCCATCAACAAATCTCATCTCCTTTGTGCCCGGTCCCACGGTGCAGTCACAGAAGGAGAGGAACCAAGAGTGACAGAAGGGTCTGTGGGCTTCTTGTTCATCTTCTGCCATGTGAAACTGGGAAACTTCACTCTGGAGAAGTGGAGACAGATGGAAGAGTGTAGTGATGAGTCAGAGGTGATGAGAAGAAAGCTGGGCTTTCTGGTATAGGATCCAGAGTAGGTTCCTCGGCAGGAATCACTCAGGACAGCTGGAAAGTGGGGCAGGGTAGGGATGGAGGGAAGACAGTGGAGTCACGGAGCAAAAGGCATCAGTAGTGTAAGGAAGGGACAGAGAAAAGAGATGTCAGATGTGAGCAAAGGCTGCCAGTGGCCAGGGCAGACCTTGTGTTGGGAAGCAGGAGCCAGCAGGAGGGATTTGGAGGCATGTGAGAAGGAATCAGAGCCGTGCCACTGACTTACAGGGAGGAAGGAGCTCGGAGTGGGTCCCAGCAAAATAAAAGTAGTGAGCGGTGACAGGTTGGGAAATGTGAAAACACATATGTACAGTGACTGGGTGTGAAGACAAGGACTGAGAGATGATGCACAAGGAAAGTGGGAAACAGATGGAAAGTTCTGATCTGGGGAGAGGGAGGGGAAAGGGCAAAGTGGAGTGACCAGCCTTTGGGCAAATGGGAGAGTACAGCCAGCAGCAGGAGGAGGGCAATGGGAGATGAAGGAGACAGAGAACAGGATGTAGATGGAGGGACTGGACTGGAACAAGGGGGAGGGATGAAGGAGTGGGGATGTAACTTCTGGAATGAGAGTGAAAACAAGTGAGGACCAGTGTGCAGAGATGCATTTCTGGAGAGAGTTGAAGGGAACCATGAGGGGCTTGGGGGTGAATGCATTCACCTGGATGTGAATGCAGTCCTGATACCTCTCATGCCCAATGAATGTCCCTTCAGCTTCTCTATTCTTCTCCCCAGCATCTAACCAACCTGTTAAGTTCTGAATTCCAGCTGGAAGCCTCCCCAGTGTGGAGAGCCAGTCCCTCCCCACCTGGCAGCAGTGCCAATGCTGCTGCTGGACTCTAAAAGGCATTTTGCCTTTTGTATTCAAAGCCCAGACACTTGTCCTCAAGCTGAATCAGGGAACTTCTGTGTTTTAGAAAGAAAAATCCAAGCCAGCAACTTTAAATTATGCACAAGCCTCGAGAGACCTGTATCTCTCTGTGCATTATCCTGAGCCCAAATAGCAAAAGTGTTTCAGCAAAAGGCCATAAAGGCTTTCTGGGTAAATACTACATACTTCAAAATAAGTTTCAATGGCTGCTGTGTTTCTCTTCAGCTGGTGGGTGAAGGCAGCCCTCTGTACAGACTGTGTTCATTGCCTGGAATCTGCTGGCACCTGGAGCAACCTTTATTTGGCTGTGCCCAGGAGCTGAGCTGCAGCCCCCGAGGTGGAGGGAGCTGGCTGGGACACCCGGAGGGTGACACTTCCTTGGCAGGTCTTCCTGCACAGCCTGTGCCAGTGGGTCTGTGGGAAGCCTGAGGAAGCTGCAGCTCTTCTCCTGCTGCCTCCAGGAAAGCTGCAGCATTTCACTGTCAGGGTGAGCATTGGTGCCATCTCCTCTCTGCTTTCCCCCAGTTCATTCCGAGGAGCTCAGTCCAATAAAAAGTGCCCATTTAAGGGATAAACCAAAGCATCCATCTGAAAAATGGGTTGGACTTGGCCGGAATTCACAGCATATGAGAGCACCAAGGTGTAAGCCAAGGCCAGGGGATTCATATCCAACAGAGAGTTGAAAGAATGGGAATTGATTGAAACCTGAATCCCTTTCTCATGGCCCACCTCTGGGAAAGACTGTGGGGTCTCAGACTCCACCAGCAGTGGAGATCTTCCCCAAAATCAGGTTAATTAACTTCTTCTTTTTAAATGAACCAGTGCTACCAGGACTTTGCTTCTTTCTCAGTCACATCAGGTCAGTGGTATCTGAGGCATGCAGTGATGATGCACAATCTTGCACAACGACCTCTTGTTCTGGGACTAAAAGCTGTTTGTTTACATAGTATAAGATGGCCTTTCAGCCATACAACGTTGGTTCAATTTAATGACACTTCTGAGTTTCCATCCATGCAGGAGAGCAGTGACGTTGCACAACCCAGAGTGAATTTTCCCATGCGTGCTGTGACTCAGTGTGTTCCTGGTGTCTTAGAAATAGAAATCAGAGAGCAAGGCATCACATCCTAGAGCTGTGAAGGTCAGGGTGTTGTGCTTTGAATTTTGTTTTTTTGAATTTTTTTTATTTAATTTAATTTTTCTTCTCTCATAGAGCCAACTACCTGTTAATTCTTATGCAGCACAAAAGTGCTCCATGTTTCCAGGGAGAAACACCAGGAGACCTATCAGACAGTATTCCTTTGAACCAGTCACCCTTAATCCCTTTTACAGGAGAGAAACAAATGCAAATAAGATGCAATTCCCCTCTTCTGGGGTGTCTGCAAGGTGCTCTGCCATTAAACACAATTACAGAGTGGAGCTCAAACCCGGCTTCCACTCCCAGCTTTAGAAACCAGGACAGGGGCGCTCCAAGTTCAGCCCCAGGTGTCTGTTTGCTCTTCAGATGAAGTCTAAGGAGTGCTGAGCTCTCTGAATGCTTCAGCTGGTGTGGGATATCACCTGGCTCCTCCCCACGCTGCTCCTCTGGGCATGGAAGGATGTTGGGACAACTCTCCTGAGCTTCATCTTCTTCCACCAGAACCCAGAGTCCCATCCAGCCTAGCCCTGAGCACTTTTAGGTTGCCTCTTATTGGTTTATCTTATTGTTTAATGCCTAAATTGCAATGCAGAGTGTGCCTGGAGTGCATGCAGTGAGTTTCCATTAGTCATGAAGATTCCACACCATTGGTGAGTCCGGTGTCACGAGGGCGTCACATGGAGAAAGCACTTGCAAAGAAAGGTTAAGAGCTAAACAGACAAAAGAAACTTTATTGTCACCATTTTAGAGGAGTGAAGCAAGCCTCTGAGGCAGTGGTTACTCAAAAAGTCTGTGTCAGCCAGGAACTGAAAGGAAAATCCCTTTCCGGTTCTACTGTAACTCAGATTTTATTAATCACAATTATATCTTAAACACCTGTGACACTGAAATGTGAAGTACTCAGAAATTCAGTCAGTTGCTTCTGAGAGCTGTGATTATTGTTTGGGCTCTAAATTTAAGTCTTTGCTTGGACTAGTACAAACTTCTGAAGTCTGGAGCTGCCTCTGATTGTCACAGTTTCTTCTCAAGCCCACACACTACAGGGAGGTGTTTGGTTCACTGCATGTCTGCACAGGGAGCCTTGTCCAGTCATGAAATCTTTTCTCTCTTTTTCCTGGATAAAATTTGATATATTTCACCAAATAAATTTCACCATGAAGACCTAGAGCTCTTTAACTAAACAATAATCTAAATAACTAAGTTAATTCTGTAGCAGCCTTCTCAGCAGATTGGCATTGACGCTCTATAAAGCTTTTCCTTTCTGTTTGTTTTTCCTCATTCTTTCTTTAAAAGAGTATTTCTTTAAAAGCTTTCCTTATATATATATATTTGTGGATTTTTTTTTTCCCAGAGTACAACAACATCTAGAGCTCTATTACAATTTAGCTGTTTTTTTTTCCAAGTTCATGTCTTGGCTCTACAAAGCAGCTGCACTCCCTGGAGATCCTTTATTGTAACTGTGTAAAACATTATGAAGTGTGGGAAAAATCTTGGTCTCCTGTTGTTTTTGTGTTTCTTTGTGGAAGGAGATTTTTTCCTTCCCCCTTTCCACAAGACAATTGATTTATGGGAGAGGTCTCAGCCAGCTCTTCTCATTACCTCAGGGTTCTTTTATGGTTTGATATGAAATACAGCCAGCATTTAAAAATCTTTCCTTGACTCCTCACCCAATGGTACCCCCATGCTGGGGGATGTTGCCTCTTCCTTCCTCTTCTTTCTTTGGGATATTTGCTTCCAGGTCTGCTGCTGGATTGGGAGCTGCTCCTCCATGGTTTTGGGTAAAGCTTCCTTGGCTTCACTCACCCTTCACACACTGATGTTGCTGTTCCCTTCCTCTCTTGTTTCCTGCACTTGGCTGGTTGATTTCTTATTTGATTTTCCTTCTTCCTTCTTCCTTTTATAATTCTGAAAACATATTCTTGACTATTAGAGAGAGAGTCAATGCACCAGGCTAGCATTTTTCTCACACACCTTCTTTTTCTGCCAGAGGTCATGACTTTTTGACTCGAATAACCAAAAAAAAAAAAAAATGGGATATGAGAGAACTTAATAGGTTGGGCTGGTGTTAGGGAGTTGTGCTTCCTCTCTTGATGGGTTCTCTGGTATGAGTGCAGCTGCACATTAATGGGCTAGGTATTGCTGAATGTCCAAAGACTATAAAATTGTGTTTAAATACGTGAATGTGGAGGAAAACTTAGCAAGGGATGTCTCACCAATTTTTCTGATGCAAGGCTGGCTGGAAAACCTTGATCCCCCTCTGGGCAGGGATGGTGAGCACAGAGGATGAGCTTTCCTACCCCAAAGTGACCCATCCTTGCAAGGCTGGGTAATTTCTTTCTTTCTTTCTCTCTTTCTCTCTTTCTCTCTTTCTCTCTTTCTCTCTTTCTCTCTTTCTCTCTTTCTCTCTTTCTCTCTTTCTCTCTTTCTCTCTTTCTCTCTTTCTCTCTTTCTCTCTTTCTCTCTTTCTCTCTTTCTCTCTTTCTCTCTTTCTCTCTTTCTCTCTTTCTCTCTTTCTCTCTTTCTCTCTTTCTCTCTTTCTCTCTTTCTCTCTTTCTCTCTTTCTCTCTTTCTCTCTTTCTCTCTTTCTTTCTTTCTTTCCCTTCCTTCCTTCCTTCCACACAGTTTTGCAAATTCTATATTTGAGGAACAGACGTTGTCCCCATAATTCTCTGTGCTGAGCTCCAAAATCCCTTGCAGACACTTGGACAGGTGGAAGGATGAACTCACACAAGTTCAAGATATTTATGCACTGCTTTAAAAATACAAATTAAAGGTCTGAAAGGCCTGTGAAGCTTGACTTTTCATTCTTATAAAATCAGTGTAAGATATTTAAGAAGGTGGAGTGATTCAGAGTAAAATTCAAACCTAAATCTAAATTTTCAAGTGTAATCACACCCAAGCTCAGCACAGAAGGCCTGGTTTGTGTTTTATTTTCTTTTGCCTGAACTACTGGTAAAAATGCCAAGCCAGCACGGCCTCTGTTCCATGGGAGATGTTGTGAAAGTTTTGATTTAATTCAATTTAATTCCTATTTCCCAGAAACTGGAAATTTACTTTCTGAAAGCACTGAAAACATTCTGTTTACTAATGAAATAAATAATAGCAGCTGGGAGGCTGAGGACAGCGATGATTTCGTAAGTGGCTGCCAGGAGGATGGGGAGCTGTGGCTCGGAGCAAACCTGCTGCCAGCACAGTTTTCAGAGCAAAGGCTGGCTCCAGCTCAGCACAATGGTGCCATCCAGAAAATCAGCATTTCCATGACTGCAGGAGAGAAAAAGTGAAGGTTTCTACCTGAAAGGAGGTTGTAGCCAGGTGGGGGTCGGGCTCTGGGAACAGGGACAGGGACAGGAGCAGAGGGAACGGCCTCAGGCTGGGCCAGGGCAGGCTCAGGGGGGACCCCAGGAGCAATTTGCCCATGGCAAGGGTGGCCAGGCCTTGGCAGGGGCTGCCCAGGGAGCTTTGGAGTGCCCATCCCTGCAGGTGGCACCTGGAGGTGACACTCAGGGACAGGGTGGGGACAGGGCACAGCTGGGGCTCCATGATTCAGAGGCCTTTTCCAACCTAAATTATTCTACAATCTGGACTAAATTCAAAAAGATCTTAAAGCTCATCCAATTCCAGCCCCTGCCAGGGGCACCTTCCACTATCCCAGGTTGCTCCAAGCCCCAACCTGGCCTTGGACACTTCCAGGAATGGGGCAGCCACAGCTGCTCTGGGCAGAAAGAAAGCAGATAACCAAAAAGCACCTATTTCTGTGAAAATAATATTATATTTTTTGACTCCACTTCTTTGATAGTTCAAGTTTTACCAACCATGAGACCAGCCTGCTTCAAGTCTTGCTCCTTTCCTCAGTCTCTTGGGCCTAATATTTGATAATTTTTGAGTCCCTGACTCATGCTAATGGCCCAAAAAAAGATGAGACAGATAAACAGGAATGTCCCCTTCAAAATGCCAAATATGGAAAACTGGCTCTGTAGAAGTGAAAGAAACTTTTTGATTTTATAGGGACACTTTCTTAAAGCATTTAAGGGTTTATACTTTCATTTCAGAGAGCTGGAACAATAACACATCACTTCCTGCCAAGGGCTGGTGCACACAGACTGGGTTGCCATTATTTACATGAATTTACATAATTCACAGACCAAGAATCATTTGATGCAGGGATAAATGATACAAAACGAGATAAGCTGCAGCAAAATTTGCAGTTCAGCTTGTGGTCATCGTGGGGCAGATAGGGGAAGGATTTATTGTATTTTCAATATTTGTTTTGAGATTATTCCCACAGCTCTCCTCGGTGTGTGTGCTGTGTTTCCTCTCTGTCCTTGGTATCCAACACTTCCAGACAGACCCAGTGCAGAGAACAAAGCAGCTTGTGGTGGTTTTTAATTAAGTGAACGTTGCATGCACGTGTTGGCAAAATTTTTTTGCTTTCAAGGTACCAAGGTTTTGACTTCTGGAGGTGGAATGTGGTCCTGCTTTGCTTCTATCCCACTCGGAGCAGGTTAATGCTCCGGAGGCCTCTCTGCTTAGATCTCCCTTGGTTCCCAAAGCCCTGCCCCTGGTGTGAGGTGATGGATGCCTGGAAATGAACTGTGGGGGGATTTATTCGGGGAGAGGAGATAAAAATAACTCAGCCTGTTTCTCTTTGCCCTGAAACGTTGGACATTTTGCCTGAATTATGAGCAGCCAATTCGTCTTGTTCTCGAGAGGGTCAGGTAAGGAAAAGGGTTTGGAGTTGGTGAGATAAGCTTTCCCTAAAAAACTAGGGTGGACTTACACATCCAGAAATAACCCAGAGTTTTCAAAGTCTGGGGGGCTGTCCAGTGATTTAGGGAAAAAAAAAAAATCCCCAAGGACGTGAAATCTGAACAAAAAAAAGGCAGCACTTTTGAAGAGCAGCTAAATCGAGGAGCAAAGAGAAAGTGCCAGGAAGGGTCATTAGAAAATAGTGCCACTGGAATTAAATAGATAACTTGGGAGGCAGGGAATTTCCCCAGGCAGGATTTGGCTGCCTGCCTGCCCCAGTAAAGCACTTTTTGACATTAAGGCAACAGCAGAGAGAAACTAGGACTTTCAAAGGCAGTTTATCTCCAGTTGTTCCAGTCTCATTTTCTAATTTGTCTGGACTCTGGACCATTAAAAGAGCTGACAAATGCTACAGGAGTAAGAGTATTAGTAACTAATGCACTTAACGATCTTGAATAGACTTAATACATGAGGAATGAATTCTCCTTTATTTCACAGGAATGCAAAGGAACCTTGCCATAGGCATTAATTGCATTTAATTCCATGTTAGGGCCCATTCATCCTACCAACAACTTGGATAACAGCCCAAGACTAAATGTGATTCTCTCTGGAAGTGTTTCTTCTGATGAAATACTTCAGATACACGAAACTGAAAATATTTTTGTCACTTTGCAATGAATTTTTAATTGTTTTTAAATGTAGTCTTAAACCAACCTGCTTTTCCGAGTGTAGAAATTGGCTCTCCTAAGCAAGCAGAAGTACAGATGGATGCAATATTTTTATTTTGTGCTTCAGATGATACCATATGCCAAGCCTTAGGAGGTGCTCGGCTGCCAAGAAGGTACAAATGGAGATTTACACAAGGTGAAACTGAAAGGTGAAACTGCCACGTTTTCACACAGCAGGGCTCAGTGAAGTGTCAGCCTGCTCTTAGAGAAATGGTGGCTTCTCAGTTGAGAAATTCTAGTTTTGTTTTGTGTCACAGCAATTTCCCTTGAAGTACCTGCTCTGTGACCCCTCAAGGTGACTGGGAGTGCTGAGTTTTAGCTGAGGGAGGACATGGGAGATATTTGTGAAGGTGGGTAACAGCTGAGGGTTCAGAAGGTGGGTAATGGCTTCAAAAATTCATATTTTTAAAGGTGGGTAATCTCTGAGGATTCAGAAGGTGGTAATGTCCTCAAAAATTCATATTTTTAAGGTGGGTAATCACTGAGGATTCAGAAGGTGGATAATGGCTTCAAAAATTCACATTTTTGAAGGTGGGTAATGTTTGAGGATTCAGAAGGGGCTTGGGGACCATCATCATCTTTTCAGGGCATATCTCCTGTCAGTAAGTCAGGCAGTGAACTATCCTGATTTTCACCTCATACCAAGCCCACAGGCAGCATATACTGTGTGATATCCCACATAATTCTCCAGGCTGTGGGCATGGAGACACTCAGAAAACAGAAGGAGAAGCCACAGACAGCTGAGCCATTTCCAGAACACCTTCCTCCACCTCCCCTGCACTCACCTGCCTCATCCTCCAGTGGGATTTTTTTGCAGCCCTTTCCTGGAAGGAAGGCAGCTACAGCTTAGAGCACCCTGAGCAGCCCTTAAAAACTAAACCTGTGAACTGCTTCTGCCTCCCCCACCCCTCTGTGCTTTAATTTGAAATGATTTTATGAGCCCTGAACTGGCAAAGTGAACCAGTGTGGCTCTGATGGCACCGGGAGTGTTTCACCGCTTTACACCAAAAAATTTAAAAATTTTTTGTAAAAAAAATTTATACCAGGTGGGGAACACAGGATGGTTTGGGTGGGGAAAGTCCTTTAAGATCATCCACTCTGACCATTAAACCCACCATCAACCCCTGCCCCTGGGCACCTTTTTGAGCACACCCATCAGGGACAGATCTGCCAGGCTTTGACAGCAACACCAGAGTGCTGCAGACACCAGTGGGAGGATTTAAAAAAATGTTCCACTTTGCCCTATTGATGCCTGAGAGAGTATGCGTGGTTATTACTGAGGGCTGGGGTTGTACAGCCTGGAGAGGGCTTTGGACAGAGCTTCCAGCACTTTCCAGCACCTAAAGGGGCTCCCAGAGAGCTGGAGAGGGACTTTTAACAAGGACATGAAGTGCTAAGAGAAAGGATAGTGGCTTTACACTGACAGAGGGTGAGGTTTAGATCAGATACTAGGACAAAAAATCAGTTTATTAAATATGAAACAAGCTCATCTTAACCTCTTTCTTACAGCATTAAACATGTTTCTTCTCCAAATTGGCAACTCTTATTTTCAAATAGGTTTGGGCTATATCAAGCTATTAATTATTAGTTTTTGTAGCAAGCTCATTACCTCCTCCCTCTTTAATATTTCACTGCAATTTTGTATTATGCCACTGCTATATATTGGCAGGTTATCTTTGGATAAAGAATGAATGGAAATAGAATAAAGGAGTTGGAACTGAAATTTGCAGAACTTCAAATTGCTCCTTAAAGGGTTGAGATGCAAAAGTACTGCAATTTGTTAAAATTTGAGTTATAAAAATTTGGGAAAATATCAGGATAATTAGAGTGACCCAGGCTTCCATAACTCCCTTGGCAATATCACAATTATGAATTAGGATGGATACGCACTTCCCAGCAACAGAATCCTCCCCCTGGGGATGAAAAATTTCCACAGTTTGTGACCTGAATGTGACGAGCAGGAAAACCACGTGGGTGGTTGGGCAGGTGCCACGTGGACACGGCGTTTTTGAGTTGCCACCTGGTGCCAGTGACCAGAGAGATGCTTCCAAAAATCCATAATTTGGGAGTGAGTGTGGGTGTGGATAAATGTCAGCAGCCGCTCTGAGTCCCACCATTCACCTTGAGGGAGAGCTGTGTGCCCACCTTGATGCCTTCTGGGGCTGGTCTGGAGCAGAGCCCAGGCAGAGCCAAAGGATCCAGTGGGGATTTATCCCAAGGCCTCCCTGGACACACCTGGGCAGCACCAGAGCCCGGCTGGGCCACAGCCAAGGGGAGCCCAAAATGGGCCCAGAATGGAGCCCGGCCACCAGGGCTCACACTTGGATCAGTTCTGCTCCAGCAGCACTTTGGAGTTCATTGGCCAATTCCAGCTCCAGCTGATGCAGCTCCATCCTCCTTGCTTTTCCTTCTCCCTTCACCCTTGCCTTTGTTCTTGGCCTCAAAGTTGTCCTTGGTGCCCAGCTGGAGCAGGAATTGTTTTGTGTCCCTGCTGTGTGCAGAGAGCTCAGGAGCACTGAATGTGAAACCTAAAACTGCCCACCAAAACAGCCCAGGATCTGAAAAATATAAAAGCTCAAACCTAAGGCATCAACCTTCTCCAAGGAGCTCATGCCAGCTGGAGTTTAACATGACAAGCTCTCCCCAAAGCCCAGAGCTGTGGATGGAGGAGAGGAATTTCCCCCAGGAATTATTTGGTGATATTTCACTGCCACCCTCGGAACAAACCCGTCTGTAGCTGTGTGGCTTTGCTGGACAATTTGTTTTTAGGGAAGATGGAGGAATGGCTGTGGTCACCCACAGAACCATTAGATGGTACGTTCAGTGCTCCTGTGGGTGTTTTCCTTGTTCAGCTCACCACAATTTAGCAATTATTCAGCCCAGCCTTTTAAACGCTGCCCAGACAATGGGCGTGCTGGTGGTATGAGGAATTACTGAATTATCTTCCCAGGCCCCACTGTGGGCAGGGGTGGGGATCTCCCCAGGGGTTTCCAGCAGGAATTGAGCTGATTTGAGGAGAAATGGTCACTCTCGATGTCACTGCTTTCCCTCTGTGATGTGTGGGGCAAGAGATCCTCTCCTGTTACCTGTTCATAACCTCCACCACTCCCCAGCTTAAAAATGCAAACCCAGAGAGAGAGACCAAGGCTGGGACCCTGCCTGCATCTGGGAAAAAAGTGATAGGGAGCACAAGGAGAGTGACTTGGGACCAGGATGCCCATGCTGGAAAACAGCTTTACCTCTGAATCTGTGTAAGGACACAGCTGAAACAGGATTTTTGGCCACCAACTAAATGCATAATGCCCTTGAGGAGGGACCTTTGCTCCCAGCAAAGCCAGCAGGTCCTCTCCATGGCCATGGGAGAAGAAGAGAGCATGGATGTCTCAGATCTTCACTGCAGTCATCAGAGCTTCATGAATATGAGTTCCTTGAATTTACAATATCTCTCATGTAAAAGTGTGCCAAAATGCTCCCCCAGCCTCTTTCAGAAAATAAAAGGAGATATTAAAAGATACCCTGAAACATTGCCCCTGCTGAGGGTGCTGGTGCTTTGGCACAGAGGAAATGTTGAAGGTGGCACCCAAATTAATAATGCCACGGGGTGCACGGGCAGAATAGACCAGAGATTTAAGTTTTGCTGGAGGTCACACTGACAGCAGCAGCAGAAAAAGAATGGATCAGTTCTCATTTTCCAGTGCCAAGGGCGAGACCTCTGCTTGCACAGCTCAACTCTCTCCCCTGCAGCCTCACAAAACAGGGCTGCCTGGTTTCTGCTGTGCCTGAGCACAGAGCCTTCAGGGCATTGCTGGGGCAAAGATCTTCACAGACAGGAACAGCCACCAATTCCTGAGTGCCCATCACTGCTGATGGAGAAAAAAGTGCCCCTGGAGGTGCCCTCAGGGGTGGTCCCTGTGTCACCTGGAGAATGAGGGAACAGTCTCAATAACCTGTGGGCTGGTTAGGGTTGTCACTCAGGTTTGTTTCCTGCACCCCTGAGCAGGCTGCTGCTTTACCTGGGGTGTTCTTCAGAATAATTCTACAACCAGAATAACTCCAGACTCCTCCCCGTGCTCTCTCTTCCACCTGCCTCGGGTTTTTTTAGTGCATAGCAACAGCCTCGGAGTTCGGGGCAGCAATATAACCCAGTTACCAGCAGTGGCTGTAAAAAGCACTGATAAAGCAGAGCAGATGTTAAAGTGCAAACACAGGTTACCCCAAGTGGCCTTGTGGGGCCACCCTGCCATCGATTTGGTGACACTGTGCTGACTGGAGACGCCCTCCTGCAATCAGGGAGCTGAGAAATCCCACTGGCTCTTTGCCACTTGAGAGCTTTCCATCAGCAGCACCAGCTGGATATTCCCTTTCCCAGAACCATGGAACCACTGAATGGTTTGGGTCGGAAGGGACCTCAAAGATCATCTAATTCCAACTCCCTGCCATGGCAGAGACACTTTCCACTGTCCCAGGTTGCTCCAAGCCCTTTCCAGCCTGGCCTTGGGCACTGCCAGGGATCCAGGGGCAGCCACAGCTGCTCTGGGCACCCTGGGCCAGGGCCTGCCCACCTTCACAGGGAATTGCTGTATACAATTTATTCCTGTAGCAATTCCTTTTGTATATCCAACCAAAATTTCCACTCTTTCAGTTTGAGTCCATTAGTACATAAATTACCTCCAAAACTAATCTGGCGTGAGCACAACGACCTGTTTTTCCTGTCTCCAAGAAAAGAGGGGGAAAAAACCCAAACCCAAACGTACTCTTCTGGAGCATAAATTTGTAGAATTCATATTCCCAGTTTGGTACAGGGAGCAGCCTCCTTCCATGGGGTGAAGGCACAGCAAACAGAAGGTTTGATGGGGGGATATTGTTAGCACGTGTGCCTGGCACTTGGGAAAGAAGAAATGAAAAATCTGACTCGTATTTTCCAGTCATTTTCATCCCCCACCAAAACAAACTTGTCCTTGTGTAAACGGAGGTAATTAGTTAATCCACATACTGCCAGTATCTGCTTTGATGCAAAATCAAACACTGTCCTGCATCCAGGGGATTTTTCCTGCTGCAGAAACAACAGAAGTGATATATTCAAGTGCTGTGAAATGGACTGGAATGTTTGGCAATGAGTGCAGCTCTTGGAATATATGTTTTATTGAGCCTAACCTGTGCTGAATATAATCCTTTGAATTGCCAATCCCACACACATTTCTGAAAAACCAAAACAAAACCTCTCTCTCCTCCAAAAAAAAAGAAAAATAGTGGAGTGTTTATGAGCAACTGTCTTTGCCCCTTAAGTCAAAGGAGGTTTTGTGCTGTCCACCTGTAGATCTTCCTAACTTTCCTCTGCTTTCTCCTCCTTTTTGATGATGAAAGCTTTTCCTCTCCAAAGCACTAAAAGACATTTATTGAGTTTTTGTGCAACTGTAGACCTTCCTATGAGGAATATACAGAAAGTCCTCAATTTTAAAAATAAAAAACAGCCCCCTATTATTTTTTTTTTTTTACACAACAGAGCAACCTCCAGAAAGCTGAAGGAGGAAACTTCTCTGTGCCTGCACTTATGTCAATACACGATGCTGCTGCTGCTGCTGGTGTCCCCGTGGTGTGATGATGTCACTCTTTTCATTAAAACTCTCCCTCTTTTTGAGGCAGGTGAATTAAAGAAATATGAACATTGATTTAATATTAATGTCTATCTATTAATGGACAAAGACTCTAACAGTTTGGAGTTACAAAGTGTATGTTTATTGTGGCTGGGCAGTGTGTGGGATACCTCCCTAATGCACACTGCAAAGTTTCACAGGTGATTACAAAGCTTTTATGTACAAAAATGTCGAATATATAAAACACAAATGCATATTCATACTTTTGTCATTTCCTCTTCTCCATTTCGTGTGCTAGTTGGCAAGGAGACAATTAAGCATGGGTGATTTGTTTTCTGAAATGAGTTGGGGTATTTTTTTATGAGGAATCAATTAAAATTATTTTCTTTGCTCTGACTTTTTTATTTTTTTGGGGTACTCGTGACAAAGGAATCTTTGGTAGAATTTGTAGTTTCTTGCGTTCAATTTTGTTTTCTATTATGGAAAAGTTGGTTATTGTCTATAAAATTGACAAGCAATGAGTTACTAGATTTGGGATATCTTATCTAACATCTAACTTTTGTTGAGTAAAGCTTATCTGTCTCTTTTAGCTAACACAGCATCTATTGTAAATTTAATCTTAACTTTTCTAAAATTCTTAATTCCTCAAAATCAACACCTCACAGGAACAGTGACTGCTTTGTAGGAATGTGCCTGCTGAAGGAATTTCTTGCCGAAGTGCAGGGTCCCAGTGAGATCATTGCTGCTCCTTCTTGATCTTGGCTTGTCGCTGGCACTGGAGGATGCCAAGGATTTGCCACAGGCCCGTGGGTGGCACGGGGGCTTAGCCAGGCAATTTCTGGGCTAATGCAAAATTAGTGACTCATATAAGCTACTTCTTAAGAAGATCAAGCCTCTCTGGCTCATTAAAATCCAAACCGAGTGGGGAGAGCCCAGACACGACAGCTCGATGAGTCGGACGGGCTCTTACAACATTTATTTTGATACTGTAAAAACCACGGCCAAGAAGTGACACCGAGCCTCAATCTGGAGATATTTGGGGGTATTTGTCTTAATTCAATCCCAGCAACCACTAAAAAGCACCACCTGCACGTCCCTCTCTTGGCCAAAAATCTGGACACAAGCCTCTTGTGTTAATTTAATTCTTATCTGCTGGATTGAAAAGTCTGCTGCTCCTATAACTATTTTTTTTCCTTTTTTTAATAGGTGTTAATGTTTCTGGATACACTTTAAAGGAGACTTTACAGATGTATATGATAGTACTTACCAGCACATCTGCAATTGTAAACCAGGCATGCCCTGCAAATTGCACAATCCATCACTGCTATTACTAAGCCCTGATAAAACAACTGCTTTTGTGATAAGTGTTCAAGCCCTTTCATATGTTACTTGAGTCAATGATAAAAGCTGCAGTTAAATTTTAATAGGGCATGTTTACAGAGGCATTTTTTAAGTAATGCCAAAATACACAATCTGTAGACTGTATTTTTATACACCCCAAGGTGGAGTCTAGGTTATTTTTATGGTAAACATATGGAAGCTTGTTTTACTTACTATTTTTTTCCAAATAAAGTTGCCCCCTTTTTTTTTTTGTTTTATTTTGTTTTCATTAGACTGGGCCTTTTCATTGATGTTTTCAGGCTGTTGGAGAAATTGGGAATGATGGATATATTGTGACAAAATTTCTCTCCCTTTTTTTTAAAGATAAAGGGCTGGCATGCATTCATGGCTTTACTTCAGTTAAAAACGAAGTGTACAAGAAAAAAGGGAAAATTTGGGCATATGGCTAAATGATCTGAATCTGACAAGCTTTTTCATGGAAATGTAATTTTTACCTGCTGGAGAACTTCTGAATCTTTCCCCCAAAATAAAAATGTCAGGTCCTTTTCTAGGGAAGCATCATCTCTGGTGCGCTATTCCAGTATTATTATTTTTTTTTTAATTGTGATCCACACGCAAAAAGACCAAAAATAAATAATCCACAGAAATCCCTCCTCCTGGAGCTTGATCCAAGGTTTATTTCAGCAGAGGAAGATGTTTCTTTGACTTAACTGATCTGGACTGAATTACTGCAAAAGCAAAAATCCTCCACAACTCTTGGTAGAAATAGGAAGGGGACGCGCTTTGGAATGAGGAAAAGGGAAGGGAAGAAGGGAAAGGTTCTTTTGGATGCTTTGGCTCTCACTTCCACCTCTCTCAGTTGAGGCAGCAGCACTTGAGGCAGGCACCTGTACTGAGCAGTTTTTAGCCCTGCCTGGTTTTTAGCCCATCCTGGTGCTTTGTGTGTAAACCTTTTGCTCCCTGCCTGCACGATTTATCACAATATTAAGTTTGTGGCTGAGTGAGTGAGTAGGTTCACGGGAGATATCCTTAAGTGAGAGGAAAGTGTGCCAGTCCTAAAGGCCATAAAATGTTCCAGCTCAGTCCTGGCTAATAACCGTGGTGATGGATGAATGTTAAGGGACACGCACTGGGATTCACTCTCAGCCTGATCCCGTGCCTTGTGCGGGACAATTTTGCACTTTTGCACCAGGATGGGACTGAGAGAATTCTGGCTGCTGGATTTTCACAGGATCATGGGATGGCCTGGGCTGGAAGGGACCTTAAAGACCACCTGGTTCCACCCTCTTGTCATGGGCAGGGAACCTTCCATTCAGTTATTTTTGTTTTCTATCTGTGCTTTCTCTTTCTGTCTCATTTTGAGGTTCATTTTGAGCCTGCCCAGGGTTTGGGACCACAAGACCCTGTGTACTTTCCTGTTTTCCCTGTCTGTGAGGGCAGAACGTGTTCTGGGATGTTACAGCCTTCCAGAGCCAGGCACAGTTGGGAAGGGGCTTTTTGGGGCCCTGGGCGTGTGACACGTGTCTCCCTCCACACATGGGCACAGTCCCAGAGCAGGTCACACCACGACTCAGGGGTGCAATTAAACAGGTATGTGCCTGCTCATGGGGTTGGGGTCAAAATTCAGATCCTACTGGCTTGGCAAGGGGTAAATTTGGCCAGTGTTTTTACCAAGCCTATGACATCACATTTGCTTGACCCGCTGTGAGTAATGTAATTACAGCCTGGGGTGAGTGAGGCAAGGAAAATAGGATAAGAGAAAAAAGATTGCAAGGCAGTGATGAGACAGAAGAGTTGACTCTGGAGGCAGGTCCAGAGATCCATGGAGATGGTGGCAAGAGGTGGTTTTTGAGGAGAGGGGTGACCCAGATGTGTTCCATTTCCTTTATCACCAGCAGTCACCAAGTGAACTGCCCACACCAAGCTCCTCCTGCCAGGCACAGGGAGAAATGGGCAATTCAGGATTCTGGGCATCCTTCCAGTCCTAGACAACTGTCTGTTGATTTTACAGAGAAATTTGAGCTAAGACTTGAACCTTCTTAGAAAACAAAATTATTTAGGTGAGATATATTCCGTACAAAATCACCTAACACAGGAGGGAGCCAGCAGCTGGGACTGAAATCTGAATTAATTTGCTGGAGCTCCACTGGCCCCTTGAACCACAGGTAGCTGGGACTGGCATCCAGAGGTGTGGAGGGAAAAGTGAAGGGAGAAGGAAGATCCCAGAGATGAGCAGGGAACCAGATGTGCATCCCTGGGGAAGCAGAATTCCACCTCAGGGATCAGCAGTGGGGTCGAGGAGCCTCCAGCCAGAGGGGAATGGAGAACCTGAGTGAGAGAGGCTGGAAGGAAGCCCCAGGGATGTGCAGGGGTGAGAGGAGATGCTGAGCAGGAGGGGGAATGCTGGGCAGGGTTTTTCCCTTCCCCAGGCAGAACAAAGGTGTCTACAAGTGCCTCATAATAAAGGTTCTTTCAGGAGCTCTGGCAACTCACACTCACAAACTGCATCCCAAAACCCACCCGGTTCCTGAGCTTGCGAGAATCCACTGAGAGGATTCAGACANAAAGGTTCTTTCAGGAGCTCTGGCAACTCACACTCACAAACTGCATCCCAAAACTCACCTGGTTCCTGAGCTTGCACGAGGAGAATCCACTGAGAGGATTCAGACAGATTGCCAAGAGGTTCAAAATTGATCAGGAATAATAGATACAATTATAATATATAAAGGGACACCCAGACCACTCTCCTCACCATGAAGAAACAGATATTTTTAAAAATACCTTTCCAATTTCATAAACTTTATGTGGGGATGGAGGAGTTCAGCAGTTGTGAAGACACTGGGAGAAATATGGATTTCAGGCACAAACCACTGTTTTTTATGGAATCTATTGAATGTATGGCAATATTTCCAAATATAAATCACATGGAGGAAAAAAAAATGAAAAAGGCAGAGATCTGTTATATATATTGGTGAATCTGTGAAGACACTGGGAGAAATATGGATTTCAGGCACAAACCACTGTTTTTTATGGAATCTATTGAATGTATGGCAATATTTCCAAATATAAATCACATGGAGGAAAAAAAAATGAAAAAGGCAGAGATCTGTTATATATATTGGTGAATCAACATTTTTGTAAGAGTGTGTGAATGATGTTGTGGCAACCAGGGGTAGGCCTGAAGCTGTGGAGCCCATGACTGAACTCATGGAGATGCTACAGCCCCAAAGGACTCTCAGGGCTCTCCACTCCACCTACTGTGACAAATTATGGCACCCAAGCTTCCATCAGCCTGGAAGGAATGAGCTGAGGAGAGTTTCTTGTCCTGGTGCCTCGGTGACAGAGACTGAAAGCCACAGGCCGAGAGTGGCTGTGAGTGATCCCTCTGGGATGCTCCCTCTGCCAAGATGATATCACCTCAGTGGGATGGTCTGGTGCAACTCCCACTGGTTAATTCTTCATTAGCAACCATTACACGCCTGATAAAAACATCTCACACCGCCTGTAGCAGGATGTGGCCTGAAGTGTCACCGAGCCAGGCAGGTTACATGGACAGCCCCTATGGAGTGGAAGTTTTTTAGGCACGTGCTTGCCCTGGAAAAATGCTGCAATGCCTGTCCACCCTTTGCTGGCAGGCAGCACTGCTGGCATGGCAAACGTGATGAGGCCACTGTGTTGAGCAGGATGTTGTGATGAGCAGCACAGGCCTCCCTGTGCTATGTAAATGTAAATGTGAGCACAGGAGGGGAGCAAAATCAAACCCAGCAATGAGACTCTTGCCCTGGAAATGAGGCTGATGTGGATTTCAGTCAGCTGTAGTGGCTGGGCCCTCCTTGGCAGTGTGTCACCCTCCAGGACATCTCTGTGTCAGGCTCAGGACATTGATGTGCTGGTGGCAGAGAAAGCAGGATGAGGCTGGGATAGCTGGTGTAATTTTTCCCAGCTAAAGTTGTTGCCTTTTTGAGGCTCATCTGGAACAGAGATTAGATAGAGCAAGAGGATAAAGTTGATATTTATTAAAAGGCCTCAATGGACACACCTGGGCCACACAAGAGTCCAGCCTGACCACACCCAAGATGCCCCAAAATGGTCACAAAATGGACACCTGATCACGAGGTCCCACACTTTTATAAGTTCTGTTCCATCAGCATCTTAGAATCAATTGTCCAACCACAGCTTCAGGTCATGAAGCTCCATCCTCCTGGTTTTTTCTTCTCACTTCACTGTTGTTTTTGTTATTGGCCTGAAAATTGTCCTTGGTATGGAGCTAGAGAAGGAATTGTTTTGTCTCCCTGCTCTGTGAAGTGAACTCAATAGCACTGAATATGAAACTTAAAGCTACCCACTAAAACAACCCAGAATCTAAAAAATAGAAAATCTAAAACCTAAGGCATCAAAGTGAAAGATGTTTGTACTTGGTAGCTGGCAGCTGAACTCAGATGACCTGGCCAGAAAGACTTGAAGCAACAAGATTTTTGTTAAATATTATCTACACTTTTGTGTCTGAGCTAGCAAATGAGCTTTGGGCTACTTTGAAATCACTGCAGTGGAACGATGAGCAACCATCACTGTAAAATGCTCCTGTAAAATGACACCCAGAGCTCCCCTCCACTGGTGAAGTCCCCAGAGAGTAAAATGTGTCAAATATTGTGGGCAGACTCTCCTGGCAGGTGTCAGGCTTCCAGCAGTTAGATGATGCATCCAAATACTGTGGTGAAGGTACCAGACCAAACCACTGCTCCTCAGTGTGGGACTTCCAGGACCAGACACCACTGGTGGCTGAAACAGCAGCCCCAGGGATGTCACCATGAAATTACAAAGTGATTTAGTCAAACTCAGCACTGGGCTTTGCATATTCCTGCATTCCCATGGGCTGTGGTACGTGTGTGGCAGCTCCAATTAAAAATTGTTTCCACAGGTGCTTTTTGCTCTGGATGGTTTCAAGTTAATCCTTGACACGTTGGCTGGGATGCCAGGTACAACGGGAACTCTTTAGAATTCCCTAGGATCATGCAAAAATGCATTTCTTTTTTCTTGTAGTGCGCAGTTCCCAATTATAGCAAGAAATTTTGTGTGTTTATATCTGTGGAGGTGGGCTGTATATGCTGTCAAGTTTCTGGTCTTGAAGAGATCAGAAGAAAATGGGAACTGTAAACCAAGAAGGCCAGAAAAACAAGAAGAAAATAAAAGGAACATTATATTAACATGAAAATCAAAAGGTTACTGAAAATAAAAAAAAAAAAGTTGTTTTGATTTGGGAGCTTTCCAGTTCATGCTTTTATTTTTTTGTAAGTTTGCAGTCAACCATAGTGGTCTTGCCTACTGCAAAATTGAGCTATAGAAGCTTTTTCCAGTTGTTTTTCCTTCTGAGCGATGAGAAGCAGTTTCCAGTAAATGAACAGCAATCAGCTGCTGAATCATCACTGTTGAGCAGAGGTTTCAAAACCTGAGCCAGATAATTGTGTGTGAGTGCTGCTGGCACCGTGCTCCTGCTCCCTGGCTGGCAGAGCCAACCTTGGGCTCACCTTACCCCAGCACGAGGTTTCCTTGGCTTTGGGGCTGCTCTGGAGTGAAGGCTGCCAGAGCCAGCCCAGGAGGAGAGGGATGAGGGACCTGTAGGTATCTGTTAGCCCATTCAGAGAGGCAGCTCAGCTAATGTTCCCTTCACTTGGCAGCCTTCTCCTCCATATGCCGAAAATATTTACTCTGAGAAGAAAACTTCAGGCTGGCTTTGGTGCCTGCAGTCGAAAAATAACAGACCTTGATTTCAGCCCTGTCTTCCTAAAATGAGCAAATATGTGACTAACGGAGGAAAAATAGTAACAAACGCAAAAAACTGGTGCTCTCCTCATGTGTTCAATTCTTTTCCTGTGGAATCAGAGAATGGTTTGGGTAGGGAAAGACTTTAAAGATCACCTAGTGCCAAACTGGGCAGGGACACCTTCCACTGTCTCAGGCTGCTCCAAACCCTGTCCAACCTGGCCTTGGACACTTCCAGAGATGGAAAAGCCACAATTTCTCTGGGCAATCTGTTCCAAGGCCTTTATGGCCATCTGTTTTAGGACAAGAGGGAAGATTCAGACATTCACACCATGAGAGTCTCCAGCCCCTCTACTCCAGGCTCACCTCAAAGGCAATGGAAAGAGGCCACGTCCTCCTACAGGGCAAGATTTGCTCCATTCCCTGGTGAGTTTGCTGGATGGGTCACTTAACTTGAACCAGCAGTGTCCAGAAACACCTGTGAAATGGCATCAAAAAAGCACCCACCAAATGTCCCTTGTCAGGTTTAGCTGGGATCATGTTTTCCTGAATCCAGGATCTGCCTTTTTCTCTTAAAAGATAATTTTACCAAAGTGCATTTCTATGCAGGTCCCTTTTTCAGCACCATCAGTGAGGAAGAAATGGTACCTGCTGTCAGAAAGATTTCCTGGGTTTTATTTATCTTCAAGGGAGATCAGAATATGACTCAAGAAAGGCATTTTCCCTTACAAAGTCCCCTAGAGTGGAATTTCAAGGTGTATTTGTTTATTCATTACAGTGACTTGGGACCTTTACTCAACCTCCTTTAAAAGTCAGTTTTTGTAAGTTGTAATCCACCCACAGGACCAGCATGGTTGGTTTAGATTCAAATTGTGGCACACTGTACACACTTGTGACTAAACAGAAACTGGTTTGCATAGCTAAATTTTCTGTGCATCTCCTCTAGAAGACCAAACAAAAGGGAAGAGAATGAATTAAAATGAGATTTAATGACACCTAATTAGTCTGAATAATTTGGATTCCTTGAAGTTCTGGCAGAAGTAGGATCATAAAAATAAAGAAGGAATTTGCAGTAGCCCAAGTTTAAAATGGCAAGATAGAATAGGGATTTCCAGTTGTGGCAGCAAGCAAGAAATACTAACAATTCCAACACAACACTATGGATGAACAGACCTAAAAAGCCAGGAAATGCAGAGAGAAAAATGATTGATGTAAGGATAACTCCAAGAGCTGGGGAAGAGTCTAAAGGGTGGATCATAATCTAAAGGGAGCTGAGGGAGCTGGGAAGGGGCTGGAGAATTGCTGAGGGAGCTGGGAAGGGGCTGGAGAATCCCTCAGGGAGCTGGGAAGGGGCTGGAGAATTGCTGAGGGAGCTGGGAAGGGGCTGGAGCCCCAGCAGGGGCTGAGGGAGCTGGGAAGGGGCTCAGGCTGCAGCAAAGGAGGCTCAGGGGGGCCCTTGTGGCTCTGCACAGCTCCTGCCAGGAGGGGCAGGGAGGGGGGGTCGGGCTCTGGGAACAGGGACAGGGACAGGAGCAGAGGGAACGGCCTCAGGCTGGGCCAGGGCAGGCTCAGGGGGGACCCCAGGAGCAATTTGCCCATGGCAAGGGTGGCCAGGCCTTGGCAGGGGCTGCCCAGGGAGCTTTGGAGTGCCCATCCCTGCAGGTGGCACCTGGAGGTGACACTCGGTGACAAGGTGGGGACAGGGCACAGCTGGGACCCCATGGGTTGGGAGGGCTTTTGCAACTTCAGGGATTCTGTGATTCTGTGAAAACTTCAGACCTAAGCAGAAACAGAGGGAGAGGAACACACAACAAGGTGAATGAAAGCAGAGTAATGAGCTTTGGCTCAAGGTTGGTCACCACGTGGGGGTTGTGCAAGACCTGCAACGCCTCAGAGATGGCAGCGATAGGAGACTCAGCAGTGCCAGAACTTGTGCTCTGAGTGACTCAGGGAGGAGCTTGATGGAGCATGTCCTCTGCTATCAGCATCTCAGATTCTGATAACTTCTCCCTGTAACATTTTTTGACACTGTGAATCAGCGTGTGTTTTTAAAATCCAGCTGTTAGACATACAGGAGAAGTGGGCGGATTTCATATTGCCATTTATTTATTTAATGGAAATTCCATTTACTCTCCACTTCTTCATTTGGCAGAGGTGAGGCCGAGATTAATGAGTGAAGGCTTTTATTTTTTTTTTTTCAGGCTGTAGTAAATTCAGTCTGACTTAGAAACATGACATCATTGAATAATTTGGGTTGGAAGGGACCTTAAAGATCATCTCATTCCATCCCCTGCCATGGGCAGGGACACCTTTCACTGCTGCTGAGTCCCATCCAGCCAGGTCTTGAGCACCTCCAGGGATGGGGAGTCCACAGCTTCTCTGGGCAAACAGTGTTCTAACACCAATCTAAACTTCTAACTGATTCCAGAAAGGTTGAATTAATTTACTATGAAAAAACAACAGCAAAAAAAAAAAAAAAAAAAGAAAGTAATCCAGAAAGAATAGAAAACTCAGGGTTGGCACCAGGGCTGCAGAGATCAGAGCTAGTGAGGTCACAGCTGGTGTTGGTGTCTGCTGCACATGGGAGGTGATGTCAATAGGAAAAGAGGGTGGAGAGACCAGACTCCAGGAGGGATAGGTGATAGAGACAGGTGAGGATCTAAAGCATGAGCTGGAGATGACCTCTGCCTGCAGTGCTGACTCACAAACCAACCCTGTAGTTTACACAGACGTGACACGGTGTGCGCTGAGAGGCAGAAATACATATCTGTGAGGGGTGATGTGAGCAATCCCCACGGATTGCAGCTGCAGCCTTACTCATGGACACCATGGACAGGGATGGATAAAGCAATCTAAGGAGGGAAAAAGGCAGGGAGCAGCTGGCCACACCCCGGGAGCCGTGTGTGGCTGCCTTGCTTCACTCCAAGGAGCATCCCAGGCTTGCAGCTCCCATGTGAGACCCATACCAAGGGGGAAAGGGCTGTGGGTTTGGCACTCCAAGAGGATGTGCTAAAGGGTGAAGGAAGGCAGCAGGGTGTCTCTGGGGCTGTGTGGACTTTCCCTTGCTGCAGCAGAGGGGGTAAGGGCTGGGTTGGAGGTCTGGCAGGCAGGGCTGTGTGGTCATTCAGGCTGCAAGGGACCTCTGGGGACTTCTGGTCAGCGTCCCCCACAGCCAGAGCAGACTAAAACAGGCAATCAAACCAAAACAAGACAAAAAAACCCAACAGGAACACTTAGAGAAAGATTTTTGCAGACAGCCACCAAGTGTGTTAAAATAAGGGTTGAGAAAACCCAGACAAGGCTGATTCTCAGAAAAAGCTTTAATCAAAAATCTTTGGAGCTGAATTCTGCCTCTTTCTGCTCTCATTTTGGATGGTTTAGTCTCCCTTTCTCAAAGTGTAGATTTCTTTTTCCTTAGACTGGCTTAGAAAATGCCCTTTTCTACCAGCTATCCTTGTGTTTTCACAGTCATAGAAAACCCTGTTCTAGTAACTTCAGGTGGGGACTCCTCAGTAGTGCTGTAGGGCATGGAACATCCCCTGCTGAAACCCCCACCCCATCCCCAGCCACCTCCTGTCTCTGCTGCTCTGGGCAGAGCTGCAGGTATTTTTTGTGCCTTTTTGTTCCTGGAGCCCATATGTGAACACAAATTTTCCTTTTCCCTGCGCTCTCTTTTTGTTTTAAACAAAAATCTTACATTCTTCTGCTTCCCTATAATTGTAGTACTTGGGTATGGTACATTTCATGGACCTGAGGGCTCATGATAAGATCAAGTTGTAAGGGAATAAAGCCAATTCCAGACAATTTTCCACTGTAGAACCCTGACTAAGTGGTGTTTGCTAAGACACGGTGCCCCTTGCCACCACAGAAATTCAGATGTATTTCCCCAGTCTTCTGGTAGACACTGTTTACATCTTCCAAAATTTCAAAAGGAATGGCAATTAACAGAGCTATTTATGTGCCAAAGTAAATTAAGAAAAAAACAAACAAGCTATATCATAGCTTAAATCATATCATAGCATATTTGTTGTATCAGCGTCATCTGCTTAACCCGGATTTTTGAGCAGCATTTGCTGGGAGTGTTTTTTGAAAGATCTCCAGAAGATGTGGCTGTGTCCAGTGGCACGGGAGACCTTCCTAACCCTGGGCTGAGGCAATTCTTGTGCCTCCCTCTGCCTTAAATCACCTTTATCTGATCTGCTCACGGTTTGCAGAAGGCTTAAGTGCCTCTTCAGCCCTATCTGGATGGAGATAAACTGCTCCTGGGTGGAGTGCTGGTAGGAAGAAAGAACTTCCTCCCCTCCATGGACGGCTGAAATATGTAATCTTCGGAATTAAAGGCTCTAATTACCTCACAGGGATCTGTGTCCACGGGAGCACTTCCCTCAGGATGCCTCAACAGGGACATCTCCTCCCTGGATTGTGGTCTGGATGCCAACACAGGGGCCAAGACCCAGGGAAAGGGCAGGAACCACAGGGTTTCAGAGGAAAACAGTGGAAATCACCTGGAAAAGGCAGTGCATTTCCCTTTGCAGTTTTTTTTCACCACTCTCCCTTGCTAGAAAGCCTTGGGGATGTGGAGGTTGTAGCATTGAGGTTGCACCATCCAAAAGACAGGAAAGGTACAGCTCTGCTGGTTTTTGCTGATTGCTCTCCTGAGCTGTGAAAAAAAGAGTGGAAGAAGTGTGGCCAGCAGGCCAGGAGAGAGAATTCTGTCCCTGTGCTCAGGTGAGACCTCACCTGCAGAGCTGCCCCAGCCCTGGGCCCAGCACAGGGAGGAGCTGCTGGAGAGACATCCAAGATTAAAAAAAAAATTTAAAAAAATCTAAATGATGATAACCTAAACCCCACCATTGCTGGCTACCCAGTGGTGGAGGTTTACTTTGAGTTCAGTGCTCTGGGTGAACACGCCCAAGGGGAAGAAAGGCAATTCCATCCAGAAAAATCAGTGGAGGGTGAAAATCTTTCAGTCTGGAAGGAAAACATCACTCTTGTGGTGCTGTGGGTGAAACTCAGCCTGACTGGGCAGGAACAGCCAGACCTGGGGTGCTCCTGGTAAAGAGAGGTCTCCCTGTGCCTCCTGGAAGCTCTGATACTTCTCCCTGGTTTCGGTGGAGAATTTGCAACTGGCTACAAAAATGATTTCTGGCCACTTGGGTCTAGCACAGGCATGGACCAGTCAGGGCTACTCAGATGAAAGCTGTTTTGCAGGAAGCTGAAAATGCCAAAAATTTGGGGTAAATCTCTGTATTTGCTTACAGATTTTGTGGGTGTTTTCAAAGCCTCAAGCAGAGGCACGTGGCCATTTCTGCCTTTGAGCCAAGCTTGCACTGCTCAGGAGAAGAATCAACAGAAGAGGACCTGGTTTTGTGTTGCTCTGGACACAGGAATTGCTCCCTCCATCTTTACCTAAATTTGAGAAAAATGTAGATGAGCGCCCAAAACATGAAACTCTTTGTGCAAGGATATTTTCAACACTCACATTTTTTCTCCTCTTTCTCTCAGGTCTCCCTTTACCCTTCTGGTGGCTCTTTTTTGATTTCCTCCAAGCTTATTTAAGGATAGGCTATTTTTTCTCCTGAGGCAGCAGAAGACAAAGACCACTTGTCATTTTTTGCTTTTAAAGGGACACAGTGTCTGTTCTTAGAGTGCCAAGAGTGCCTGTTCAGGCCCTCGCTGATTTTGGCTTTCCAAGAAAAAACAAAAATATAAATCACTGGCGAGCTAAAATTAATCCTGGGAAATTTCAAGCCAACAGGAACATCCTTGAGAAAGCCAGAGCATAAACAAGGGGTGAGAAAACAAACATTGCTTTGAATGCTGCTGCTTGTGATGTTGCTGTGACAGAAGGAAACTGGCCCAGGCTTTAATGGATCAAAAGAAACAAAGGACTGGCTCAGCTTCACTCACCAAACCCAGCAGGCTGTGTGTGCTCAGCCACAGCTACAAACACACGATTTCCCTCCTCCTGCAAGGAAAAAGAGTGTCTCAAGCACCTATCACTTATAAGCCATGGTTTCTGAAGCAGGGGGCAGGATTTTTAGTGCAGATCAGGGTGAGCAGGTGGCTTCATTGCAGGGCAGGTTTAGTGAAATACTCTGGCACTCAAATGTGCATTTTAGCAGAGTGCTCAGGGCACAGCAAGTGCATTTAAGGCTGTGCATGATGAAGGGATTGTGTTCACCTAAAAGGGCGTCAGCCTAACTTTTGTAGTGCCAGCGTGGCTTTTTTATTTATATACAAGGACATAAATATATTGCATAGCAAGTGTATAATGCAAGAGGAATATATATATCACTTAAAAAAAACCAAAACAACAAAGACGGTTTAAAAATGTCACAGCTCCATGTGCAGCCTTGGTGTGAACACCTTCAGTTCTGTAATTGAAGAGAATCACCATAAATACACTGCTTTTTTCCACATGCCTTGGCCTAGCAGAGAGCACAGCATGGCTGGTGGTCTTAAAAGATCTTTAAGAGTCAGGCCCAATTGTAATATTAATTTTACAACTAACACAGTCAAAACAACCACTGCTGTTAAACATGGTTGCACAAGCTCAAATTAAAGCACTCTCTAATTTACCCAGAGCTATGCTATATATCATGTTTTATGCTGGTTATCATCAGCTACCCAGTTTGTCCAACACTTTAGATGTTATTACTTCAAGGAGGGACTCCGTGCCAAAATTGCCAGTTGTCCTGGGTTGAGACAACCATTAAACTCCTGCAGACTGAAGCCAATTTCATTATGAATCATGGATTTTGTGGATTACCACATGCTTACTTAAAAGGACAAATAGCTTTGCTACTACAGGAATAACAGTCTCCCTGAGATCAAAAGCAAGAAGGAAAAAAATATAAATGCCTCCAGTCATGAAGAACACTCAAAGCAAGTGGTGGCACAAGGATTATATATTACCCATGCATGTAGAGCAAAGCAAACTGTCATTAAATGTTCCCAGGAATGCAGCTGAGGAGGGCTGGCAAACTCTTAGAGCAGTGGAGGTTTTGGAGGCCAGCGCTTTTATTTTTGATTTTTTAAATGGAGTCTTCCTGTTAAACTCCTTGCAGTAGCTGAGGGAAGATGTCAGGCTTGCCTTGGGCTTTTATGAACACGTTTGAAAATCAGGGCTAGGGCTGATGATCAGCTGCTGGAGGACTTGGGACAGGAGGAAGAGAAGGCTGGAGTTTTGCTCTGGCTGACACATCTGAAAATCTACAACATACTTTCCAGTACTTACCTTAACTTAGAAGTACAAGCCACATTTTTAACTGTAAATATTGAAATCCTGCATATTTCCTGCCATTGGGAATGTGGGTGAGGGAACTGAAGAAGCAGCTATTTTGCCCCAGTAGCAATATACCCCGAGTGAAGACCTTTGCATAAAATGATTGTGGGCTTTTCAGAAAGCCAGTTTTCTTTAAAAATAAATACAGATATATAATAGAGTGTCCCTTATGAGCTGCACACTTGGCTGCTGCAGGGATAACTCTTGCTATCTACAGTCTTCAGGAGCAATGCAGGAGTTTCAGGCATTCTTCTTTCCAGGGCCTATTTTAAAGAGATTTTTTAAAAAATTAACAAAGAGCAAACTAACAAACCTGACAATTTAGCCATAAGTTACTTGAA
Organism: Thryothorus ludovicianus; assembly: GCA_013397245.1. Taxonomy (NCBI): domain Eukaryota; kingdom Metazoa; phylum Chordata; class Aves; order Passeriformes; family Certhiidae; genus Thryothorus; species Thryothorus ludovicianus. Next base: position 45,860 of record VZTB01003554.1, read on the forward strand.
GGCATTCCTGAACTGCAGCACTTCCCAGGACCTCTCCTCATGTTTGTCAGGACAACAGAACTGCACAGAGACCAAAAGCCACCACTGAGACAAAGAATTTTTTTCTTTCAGTGCTTAAATTCCCAAGAATTTAAGTGTAGTTCAGGACAGAATAAGAGAGTGGCAACTTCTCTTTTATTCCTTTTTCATCTTGAAAGGAGAAAAGTTTGAGATGTTTTTGAGGGTTCCCTCCTGCCCAGTTCAAATTTCACAGAACCATAGAATGCAGGACCTTAAAGATTTTCTTGCCCCAACAAATTGGACATGGGCAGGATTTTTAGGGTTCCTTCTCAACCCAAACCATTCTATGATTCTATGACTCTTTGATGAGGAGATTTAACTCCTTCCCTTTCCAGTGCTTTCCCCTCTGTGGATAAGGAGTCTGATGACCCTATTACATCTGCTTTGCATATCCTGGCCTTGGATGTTACACAAATAATTTGGCTTGGGCAGCTGAAAATGCTGCCTTGGGTCTGGTGAGAGCACTTTGTGTAGAGAGCCCTGAGCATTTCCAGAGGCTCCCTGGGGGACAGTGAATCACCAGAGATAAGGCAATGACAGGACACAGCCCCTAGGACATGTGCAGAGCATGTTAGGTCACAGTTTCACCTCCTCCAGATCCAGAAAAGGCGTAGATGGGATTTCTGTACTCCTTATCACGGCCAGCAACATTGGAATTCAGTTTCCTTTGTGACAGAGGTGACAGAGTGTTTGTCCCCCAGGCAAACCCTGGAACCTGTTGGTGTTGCACCATCAGTGTTGGTACAAAACACCAGGCAGGAACGTGGGGGCTCTGATGAGGAGCTCCTGGTTCATCCTCCCCTGGCTGCATCCGAGCGAGCGCAGAGCCCACAGCCTGGGCTGCAGGATTGCTTCCAGCCCAGCCAGCCCAGCCCACAGGGGCTGCTGTGTGGATCCCAGGAAGGCTGGGAGCTCTGCTGGCTCCTGTCCCACCAGCTCAGGCCAAGCCTACAACTGCTTGAGTCTGACCTTTGCAAATCCGCTACAGCAATTGTGTCTGTGCTGGCTGTGAATCCCTCTGCACCTCACTCCCAAAATCCCTCTACTGCTGCCACCCCTGAGCCTGCCCCAGCCCTCCTGTGTGCTATAGGTTTTTTTTGTTTAATAAATTTGACAGAGTTTGGCTAATTAAGCAATTTATTTTATTGAGCAAGCGATAATAGGCAAAACAGCACTGGGTGGCTGGGGGTCTCCTGCTTACTAAGGTGTGTATTTTACTTTGGTTAGTTTGAGTTTTTTATACTCTTCTTCTTCTTCTGGTATTTCTTGTGTGCGTGGCTTTTTGCTGGTGTTTTTTGCTGGGTGTCATTATCTGCCTTCTGGGGGTCATGGAAGACCTTTTATTTTGTTATTTCTTGTTAACTGTTATTTTTAGTCGTTATTTTTTCTTCTTTTGTTCGGCTGTTGTTTTTTTGTTAATTCAAGCAATTTATTTCTACAAGGCTTTAGCTTCAAAGCACATAGCTTAAGATTTGATTAACCAATTCTTACGTACATACTTATTACACTGTTCACCCTGGGACACCTGTGTCCTGAGAGCGACGTCACTCCGTGTCAGGGCGAGCTGTGCTGGCAGATTCCTGGATTTTGCTTTGTGAGGGCTCAGCCAGGACAGCCCCGTGTGCTCCAGGGAGGCAGCTTGTGGCTGAAAGGACAAAGTCCCCTGTTGTAGGTGACACGGCTGGCCTGGCAGCCCTGGGCCCTGGCACTGAGCACACCTCCCACGCCGCCGGGCGCTCGGCCAGGAGCTGCACCCACAGGGAGCCCACACCACCAGCATGAACAAAACCAGCTTCTGATGCCATGGGGCTCCTCTGAGATGAGGGGTTTCCTTTTTTCTAACTCCTCTCTTCTTCTTTTTCATGACTGACATTTAATTTTTGCTGCCAGGTCTCGTTCTTACTCTTTTTTTTCCTCAGCAAGAAGCCTGTCCCTTCCTGACTGCATAGAAAAGCCTTCTCCAGCTTGTAAATAAACATCACTATTTTTATGGTTGTAAATATTGTTTCTGGGGACCTGTAAGGCAAAAAGATAATTTTTTTTATTAGCAAAGAATATTTTTAGAAGTGTTTCACTGAAACATGAGAATATACACAGCTGTATGTTTTCTCCTAACACTGTAAGAAAGAAAGGTAGTGATGGTATACATTGATGAGCTTGTCTTTGTTGAAGAGGTTTAGTGATCTTTTCGAGAACCTTTTGAGCTTCAGGTGTAAGAGGTCTTGGAGAGGTAATGTTACAGTTCCATCTCAGCAGGCTAAAAGCTGGAGTAAGTTTGTTATTCCTAAAGTGGATTTGATCCAGTTTATTTCTTTTAAAAGTTGCTGTAGATCTTCCAAAATATTAACTTTGGTTTGAAGCTGTATCTTTTGTGGCTCAATTGATTATTCTGTTATTCTTTACTTTAAATACTTCCATGGTGAAGTTGAGTTCTAATGATAAATGCCTTAATGATGGCTATTATTGCTTGTATATAAAACATCATCCACCAGGCAACACACAGGTGCTGACAGCAGCTAAATGCTGCCTTGGGCAGCTCTTGTGCTGCTTTCTGCAATGCCCTCCACACCTCATGAGAATTAAAATATTGCCCTGCAAGTCCCAGGATGTGGAGCAGAAGGGGATTGAGCAGCCCTGGGACCCCACTGTCTCTGCTCAGCCCCACTCTTTGCCCAGATCCTGCCTCAGAGAGGACGACCTGGCCTCTCTCCACACCTGCTCCCAGCTTGGACCTCGCAGGTGTGTCCAGATGGATGTGAGGAGGGGAGTTCAAAGAGGCAGCGAGCTGCTGTACACAAGTGGCTGCAGATAAGGCCCAGACGGTGATAGGGGTGTGATTCAGGTGATGAATGAGGGCTGCTCCCTCTCCTTCTGCTGAAACCTTTGCTCCTTCAGACGGAGAAACAGAAAGCTGACATGGTCTGTGCTCCCAGGCAGCTCTGAGGACAAGGCTGCTCCCTGTCCTGGGTTTACTCACAGGTCAGGACCTCAGGTGTTAAGCCTCACTTCTGAGGCGGCTCATAAAGCGGATTTATGAAAGCCAGGGAGTGTTGTAAAAGTTGGCACACCCCTGGGCTCTGCTTTCTGCATCTGCAAGGAGGTGCTGCCTGGGGAATTGTAAAGGGACCTGGCTCTAGCTGCCACCCTCTGCCTGTCCCCTGCTCCCCCTGGTCACTCACCTGAGCATCTCCTTGGTGCCCTGGCAGCGAGAGAAAAGTCCCTCCTTTTGGAGCTGTGCCTGTGTCACACAGGGGGGACGCAGCAAGCCCTGGCTGTGGGGAGCACAGATGGGCTTTAGCATGAGGCTGGGTTGCAGTGGGTCACAGAGTCCTGCAGCGAGGCCAACAGGACCAGGAGCATCCACTGGTGCTCCTCAAACCAGCACAGGCTCAGTCACCCTCTCGGGGTTGTTTTGGAAAATGTGAGGGAACAGCTCGGCTGGAGTGACCTCGTAATGTCAATCCTCCTCTCAAACTCTGGCCAGTCCTAGGCTTTTCCAGGGAGCCCAGGGATCTGCTGGATTCTGAGAACAAGGTTTGTGCCATCAGCCTGGCCATGGGCTCCCTTCTCACACCCTGGTGCAAAGGGATGATCCAATTCCCTCTGCTCTTACCTGGGACACACCAGGGAAGGGTTTCCCCCACCACCACAGGTTTATTTACTCATTTATTGTCCTTTCTGTGGTAAATGTGGCCTGTTTGGATGGGCACAGATCAAAAGTGGTGTTAATGGAGCAATGAGATGGCTGAGTGAGAGGGAGGGAGAATAAAGTTTGTGTCAGGCTCCTTACAAGGACTCGGTGCTAGAATTGCAAATGGGCAGGGGACAAAGGAGGCTCAGATCCCTCCTATTTTGTAAATCTGGACTGCTGACCTTCTCTTTGATTTCTGCTTCATGTCTCCTCAGGAAAAGGAGGAGATCCCCAATCTCAGCCTCCAAAACTGGTGGTGAAGGCCAGGTTCATTCTTGCTGAGATCTTTTCAGTGTGTGGTCTGTGGTTATCACGGGAGACGCTCAGAGGGCAGAGATCGCCCTCTGAAGACTGGCAAGGAGGGTTTCCAGTGGGAAGTGGAAGTTTTTTCCAGCTTTGTCCCCCTCCATCCTGTTTTCTGGCACTTCAGGGCAGGAGGAGAATACCTGCAGAGTGGAGCAGCTGGAGCCAACGCTGATGCTCAGCCCCCATGGGGCAGCAGGAGAGGGGAAACCACCCCTGGTGCCCAATTGGCCAATTTGGGTCAGGCCAGCTCTTAGCAGTGGGTCACTGCTGGTGGTTAGTCTTGACCATCTTGCTTGCTGAGCTCCTGCCTCCCCTTCCCCACTTCAAATTAAATAAAACCCAAACTTTTCTGGACATTATAAGCAGCCTGGGTTTTCTTGACCTTTCAGACCTTAGCTGAGCAGAGAGGCTGGCAAAGATGCACAAACACAGGCACATTGCTCCTGCAGGTCTCTCTGCATGCTCCGAGTCTCCAGGGAATGCTGACTGGGAGGGATGGATGCTATTCTTAGAGGGCAAGGAAGAGGCTTCGTGCTCCAGAGAGGCTTCAAGCTTGCAAAGGCTTGTTTCTCCATCATCCCTTTCAAGTAAGTTGAGATTTGATTTAAGTGTCAAAGATAATTGCTGGAACAGGCTTGCTTTTCTCAGAAAGATTATACTCCCTCAAACCAGCTTCTTCTGAAAACACTTTGCAGATAATAAAATATTATTGGCAGCTATTAAGTCCTAAACATTATCAACCTTCAGCAGAGCAGGGTCACAGGAGCAGCAGGGGTTCAAACTCCATGGCAGGGGCATGGCTGCACCTCTCCAGACTCCCTGGGGTTTCCACAGTGCCTTTGGCCTTGGGGACACTCACCTGGCCCAAACTCTGGCTCCAGATCCTGGGCTGCCCTTATTTCCAAAAAAGGTTGGTTTTAGGGGTGGAAGGGAACTTAAAAATCATCTCCTCCCAGCCCCCTGCCATGGCAGGGACAGCTCCCACTGTCCCAGGCTGTCCCCAATGTCCAGCCTGGCCTGGGACACTGCCAGGGATCCAGGGACAGCCACAGCTGCTCTGGCAATTCCATCCCAGCCCCTGCCCATATCCCAGGGAACAATTCCTGCCCAAAATCCCACCCAGCCCTGCCCTCTGGCACTGAGAAGCCAGTCCCACTTGTCCCTCCATCCCTTGGAAATTGTCTCTCTTCATCTTCCTTGCAGGCTCCCTTCTGGTACTGAATGGCCACAATTAACCATGCCAAAATTCAAAAGTTGTTCATACATGTGTATATTCATACATACTCTCTCTTTTTTTTCAAGGCATATTTATTAATTCTCTTATTCAATCTTTGTGTTTACTCACTCCTACACACTTCTGAAGCAGTTAAATGAAAGAAGTCTGATTTCAATTAAAAAAAAAAACAAAACAGAAAAACGGAGAGGAATAAGTTATCCCTGTACTGTAGGACCTTGTAAGTTGGTTGGTTTTCAGTGCCAAATTACTTTTATTTTAGCCAACATGGAAACTTTTTTTCCAGTGGGTTGGCTGAGATTTTGCTTGGGGAATTAACTGTGCCAACTCAGTTGTCACAAACATTTATCTCTTCTCCCTCCAGGACCACAGAGTGCTCTGTGATCCACACTGGCACCAAATGGGTGGAAAAACTGAACTCACTTCTAAACCTGCTTTAAGGAAGGAGCAGCACAGCCTGGGCCTATACTGGTAAATTAAACGTGACCAGGGATATTCCAAGCATTGACACCACAAGGCACAGACCAGCACGTGTTTGTGCTGCTGAACTGGCTCACCAGCCTGAACAAGGTGGCTTTGTGCCATCCACCCTTTGGGAACAGTCCCTGAAATGCTCTAACTGCCAAACGATGCCCCCAAGTTATTTAGGGTTGGTGCTGGCAGCAGCATCGAATTTAGGTCAGGAGGCATCTCTTTAGTTTACCATCATAAGGGATCTCATTGCAGGGCTGATAATGCTGGAGGGCATTGTCATAATCTTGCATCTTGTGACCAGCACAGGGCTTAAATCTCCAGCTGATGGGCAGTGTGTGGGGAATTTAACCCAGTTTTCCACACCCATTTACCCAGACTTCTGCCTGTGCATTGTGCAGGGAGCTGGTGCTGCCTGGAGTGCTGCCAGCTCGGGCACAGCATCACATCCCAAAATCTCTTTCTGTTTAGGTGATGCCTTTCCATCTGGGAAGCTGAAGTACTTGGAGTTTACAAAGTCTGTGTGAAAGACAAGCTGTTGTATCTCCAGGAGCTGCACTCAGGGCGAGCTGCAGTGGGAATAATTTGCATTCCCTTATGAAATAACACATTTCCCCTGGCCCCTGCAAAAAAAAAAATAAAAAAAAATTGCTGTTCTGTGCACTTAGCCACTTCCTCACCGTCAGAAGTTTATCCCCAGAAGTTTTATCTCCATGATACATTTGTGGAATGAGTTCAAAAGAGACTCTCAAGTAATGTGCTTCTGATTTGCTCCTCCATCACACTGCTGCATAACCATAAACCCAGGGGTCACTAGAAAGGTTCTACGTGTGGGTCTAGTGGAGAAAAATTTGGAGCAGAGAGCAGCACGTTCTCTCTTCATCCCCTCAGGGAATGAGGGGCTGAAGGGAAATGAGCGTGGGCACAGGAATGAATGCACACAAACTTGCTTTTATTTAATTTAGCCAGGAAACAATGCACTTCTGCTCCCTCAAAACAATGAGATCCAAAGACAGTTTTCAGCAGGAGTACTGGGACAGCTTCTCTCCAACCCTGGATGCTTTCTGAGTTGAGTTTATTATTTTTTCTAAGTGATATTATTTGAAATTCTAGTAAGTGAGAATACTAAGAAATTCTAGTAAGAGAGACCAAGCAGTCCACAGATCTCAAGTCATACATTCCTGCTGGCAACCCAGAGATGAAAGGCTTGGAAAATCTGTCCCTGAACTGTTTTCTGGATTTCTTGGCATCAGGATAATTCAACTGGGAATGTCAAGGGTTTTACTAAATAGCTGCTGGAAGGACTCAGCAGCTGAAAACCCTGCTTCAGTCAGCAAACCAAACGGTTTAATGGGCATCACGTGAAAAACAAAACCAGAAGTTAATCAAAAGCGAAATAGGATGTCCTGACCAGAAATTCACCTCTGCCCCATGATAGTTTGGTATCACATCTGCAGCAAACTTCTGCAGCTGAACTGCACAGCACATTTTACCCCTAACTCGTGTGTCAACAGAATCCACTGAGCACTAAAAATGTAGGAATATTTTTCCTCGCTTCTGCTTGGGTCTGTGAGAGTACAATGAGCTGAAGTCTGCAGAAGAAAGAAGTCTTCCTCTTTTGCATTAGATTTCATTATTTTCATAGGTTTGGTTTTTTTTTTTTTGAGTTATGTAAGACTCTTTTACTTCTGAAGTAACCACTTGATAAAAAGAAAAGAAAAACCAAACCAAACCAAACACCATTTCCTTCCTAAAATCATACATATCTGTAATGTCACATCACACTACATGGAAGCAACTCCTAGTAAGATAAATTCACACAAATTACACGCAGGAAAAAAGTATAAAAGCATTGGCTCTTATTGTTGCTCTCCCCCTCGCCTGCACTCCCCACAGCTTGACATTTGTTAATGGTTTTTCTTGACTGAGTAGTTCCTCTCTCAGGCAGTCTGGGAAGAGTTTCAGCTTTGTCCTCCACTGTGCCCATGCAAGGACTCTCTCAGAGGGAGGTGCTTGCAAAAAAAGTGGAAGGAGCTTTTCCAGGGTCAGAGAGGCTGATCCAGCTGGGCTAAAGCTGGACTTGTTCATGCCAGGACTCACAGGTAGCTTTTGAAAGTCTCTGGGAGATCTTTAGTTTAATTTCCACGACAAAAAATGTTTCTGGTATTTTTATGACCTTGGTTTCTGGTCATCTCTGGTTGACACCTCAGATGTTCTTGGCTTCCACCTAAGCTGACTACCTGAGAGGTGAGTCACAGCCTAGTTTCACCTGAGGGCAGGCTTCATTGAAAAGTCCCTTGTGTGGAGGATTTTTGTTGTTCTGGGGTAGCACAGTGAGAAATGAGTTAGACAAAGACAGCCACCATAATCCCCCACAGGTTAAAGAGTGTGTCTTGTGGGTGTAAAAGAGGATTAGTGCTCTTCTTGAGGGATGTGGAGACAGGAAAAAGGTGTATTTCCTAAAGAGTTTGTTTATGGTTTGGGGTTTTTTCTTTTCCTTTTTGAAGTTCAAACCATTTGTGCAACTTTCCTTGAGACTGTCACATTTCTGGCCCAGCCCTGGGCAGTTTCTTTGCCTGCTATTTCACAGTGAGGCACTCCTGTTTCACAATGTTTTAACACACAGGGCTTGAAATGACCTGTTACTTGTCTTCAGCAGTATTTCAGTCAAGTTCCTTGTGTTGAACCACCCAACTCTGCAGCCACAAGAGTGTCCCCCTCAAACAGAGGCAGTAATTTTCAGTGGCAAAAATCTGAAATGATATTCAATGTATGGGCAAATCTGCCTTTGCTTTGCTTTGCAGGAAATGTTTGTGACTCGAGAATCCGTTTGATTTGTGATCCTTAGCTGGAATGAAACAGACTGTGCAATCCACAAGCTCCTTTTTTATTTCCTTGTCCTCTCCATTTTCCCTTGAGAGAACAGGGCTAAACCACCAGAAGAGCTCGTGGCATGTCGTGAGCTGCCCCAGCAGATGCATCTGCAATAAATGTGTGTCCAATCTTCACAACAACAGCTGATTGTAATTTATCCCCTTATCATGAGGGATTTGTCAGCCTTTGGAATCCCTGGCTGACAGGGGTCTGTGGATGATGGATCACAGTGGCTGTCTAGGCCTGATTCGGAGAAGGATGTTGACACACACGGCTCATTTCTGAGAAAAGTAGATTTTTATAGGACGTGGAATCCTGTTACCTTGCTGCACCCTTCAGTCTTGTGACAGGAATGATCCAGCACCCTGTTGACACAGGGTTTGGATTCAAGGTGCAGCACAGATGCTCCTGCTGTTTGCTTTGCTGCACCAAAGTGCAAGAATGAAAGCAAGGAGCACTTCTGCCATGTGTGCTGTGGCTTCTGCTGGCTGCTCTGCCCTGTCCAGGTGCACCCCAGCACAAGGAATGTGCAAACTGTGCTCACCTGGGAGTGCCACCTCTGCTGGTATTTCTCCTCTTGTCCCCACTATCAGTAAAACAGAGGGCTTGATCTGCGATTAGATATCTTAATTGTCTTCATATTGTTCAGGTGAGGCTGCTCTTGAGTTGGGCAATGGTGCCATACCCAAGTGTCTGGAGCTGGCAAGCTGCCTGCTCCTTGCAGCACCTGCAAATTCCCTGAGCGTCTGGAGGGTGAGTAATTCACAGGGGTGGATGGAGAGGGGGGTTTCCACAAGTTACAGAATCACAGAACAGGCTCAGTTGGGAGAGACTCACAAGGAATCCAGCTCCTGGTGCTTCACAGGACCATCCCCAGCAGTCACAGCCTGTGCCTGAGTGTTGTCCAAACATGAGCTCTGCCAGCCTTGGTGCTGTGATCACTTCCCTGGGGAGCTGTTCCAGAGCCCAGACACCCCCTGGGTGAAGAACTTCTTCCTGATATGCAACCTAAACCTGCCCTGACCCTGCTCCAAGCCATTCCCCCAGTTCCTGCCCCTCCTCTGCCCCTCACAGGGGAGTTGTGACTGCACTAAGGTCTCCCCTCAGCCTCCTCTTCTCCAGCCTGAATAGACCAAGTGCTCTCCACAGAGCTTCCCCTCCAGGCCTTTCACCACCTTCATTGCCCCTTCTTTGGACACTCTTGAATAATTTAATGTCTTTCTTATATTTTGGTGCTCAAAATTGTTCACAATACCAAGGTGAATTATTATATCACAATTATCAGCCCAGAGCAGAGTGGGACAATCCCTTCCTGTGATGTTGTGCCCTCAGGACAGGGATGTCTCTCCTGCTGACTCAGATCCAACTTGCCATCAACCAGGACCCCCAGGTCCCTTTCCATGACACTTCAGCATCTCATCCCCCAGTGTGTGCAGAATCTGGCATTTTCCCTTGCTGGATTTCACATGGTTGGCGACTGTCCCTGATCATCCTCTGTGGCAGCTTTGAGTCCCTTGACAGCTCCACTGCTCCCAAAAAAACTCCATCCAGCTCTGAGCTCACTGAGGATACCTCCTGCCAGGCTGGAGCACCAAAACCAATTTCTTGTTTCCATCCAGCACCAAGTGCTGGGTCTGGCTGCTGGAGGCCTGATTTTGGTTTAGAGCCAGGGGTTTGCATTATCCCATTGATAATTTTGTCCACAAGTGTAAGCCCTGCAGCTCGTTCCTGAGCTGATGAGGGGAAGAGGAGGCAGTGCACGTGTGGTCTGGGCCTGGCACAGTGTCAGGAGCACTGCCCTGTGCAGTGGCTGTGCTGTAGCTGTAATTGTGTGATGCACGCCCCAAACGCAGAAATCCGACGCTGCGGGCAGCGTTGCGCAGCCTCAAAAATTGCACCTTCCAAGGGTGAGGCTGCCATGAAACTCGACAGGAAACTGAAAGAGTAGAGACGCTTCCAGAAACAAAACCTGCCCCCCTTTTCTTGAAATGTCTCTGCTTTTCAAGGCATGGAAAGAATGAGGATTAAGCAGCGGTGTCTCTTTGATGACGAGTCAAAAGATCTTGAGCAACGAGAGCTGCGTGTTTGGGCATTGCTTTGGATGTTTGTAGGAACAGTTTATGGAAGGTCTTTCCAGGCATTTGCACAAACAGATCTCCATTAAATTGCATTCCAAGCTGAAGCCTCTGTTTGGTGAGAAAAGCAGGGAGAATTTAGGGGAATCAGAGCTGTGCTGGGTGTGGGGAGAGAACAGCAAAGCAAAGGGTGAGGGGGGACTTCTGCCTCACTTTTATTGTAAAGCCTCACAAATGCTGAAGGATTGTAGGTTGTGTTACTGTCACCCCATAAAAGGCCAAAGCTCAGAGACAGTCCCAGGGCTGGCTGGGGGCCTTGCCTGCTCAAAAAGAAACAGGGGCCAACCTGATCTCACAATCTGATGTCAGACCTATCGCTTCGTCTCTTGGATTTCCTCGAACTGATTCTCAGCTGAGCCTGAGCACATCAGCTGAAAAAACCCCTTCCTGTCTTGATGATGGCATTTCTAGAGGTGAAGATTCCAGTACACAACATGAAGTACTGTTCCCATTGGTTAATTCTATCCACTATGCAAAATGTGCTTATTTTCCACGGAACACTCATATCTGGCTTTAATTTTTAGACACTGAGTTTTGTTGAATCTTTATCAGCTACTCTATCATCAGATTTGCATTTTCCAGAGATACACTTTTTACCACATGGCTCAGGAGTGTTTATGGGGAGTTCATCCTGTGAACAGAGACTATTTCCAAGAGCTTGGAGTGGCAGGATGAGGGGGAATGGCTTCAAACTGACAGAGAGCAGGGTTAGATTGGATTTTAGGAAGGAATTATTCCCTGTGAGGGTGGGCAAGCCCTGGCATGGGGTGTCCAGAGAAGCTGTGGCTGATCCTGGATCCCTGGCAGTGTCCAAGGCCAGGATGGATGATCCAGAGCAGCCTGGGCTTGTGAAGATTCCCTTCACCCAGTCAGAACTGGATGATCTTTAGAGTCCCTTCCAACCCAAACCATTCTACAATTCTAAGATTATGCACAACTATTCTAGAAACATCATCATGGTCAAAGTTCCTTTTTCCCTAGCCTGCATTTTTTCCCCAGGCTTCATAGTTTTACACTCAGTTATCTTGAGTTTATGGAGTTCAGCCTCACAGCTGTCCCTGTATCAGGAATTTGTCCTCTCTGCTCCCCTCTCTGATGATTAGCAGCTCTCAGAAATAATCCCCAAGGCTGAGTTTTCTGCACCAGACTCATTTCCCTTGAGAGAGACAAATTTCTGGAAGAATTTGGAAGCATTGGAAGGGGCTGCCCAGGGAGGTGGTGGAATCCCCATCCCTGGAGGTGTTCAAATGTTCCCCTGGGAGCACCTTGGACATCTCTGAGCTTTGTCTCCTCTCCTGCCACATCCAGAAGTTTGAGTTCCAGGCTACAGCACAAATTTCACAAATATTTCTGAGAATTAGTTCTGTTTGGTCACGGTGTGTTTCATTTCAGGAATGGGATGTTTTCCAAGCTGATAAACTTTCTGAACTTGGAAAATGCTAGAAATGTTTGTAATTATGAGTTTACCCTTGCCTTTGTATCCAAATCCAGACAATTTTCCTGTTGATAATGCTTTGTGTAGTGGGACTGAATTCGTGGATAGCAATAGGATTTCTTTATGAATCCATCTTAAGCTTCGAGTAGGAAGACATCAAAAATAAAATAATAAAACAAACCTGACTTAGAAAGCTAAAAAGCAGATTTAGCACTCTGCAGATCTAAGGAGAAAACCCAATTAAAATCCTCCTGCTATCTGTTGAGATTTTCTTGTGAATTGCTACAGAGTTGTTTATTTCCTTTTAAATAAGCAAACAACCAAAGAACAGGCTACTTCCCTAAATGAATTTGTTCAGTGTTTGTTTGTCTTTCTCCATAGAAATTCAGGCCTTGTCCAGACTTGGGACTTGTAAGGGTTGATTTTATATCCTGAGAGAGGAGAAAGATGAACACAGCCAAGGAAAGGAGATGCTATTAGAACTTCCATGGGTTGAGCTTTGGTTTTATTTGGCTTTTCCATCAGCAATGAAGACAATTTGCATTAGAACTGAAGACATGATGATGCAAGTAGTTTGTTTCTTTATTTCCCATAAATATGTCACATTAAAATGTAAAGCTTAAACTGCTTTGTACATCGAAAGCACAAACAGCCCATCTCCAGCAGGGGAAATATGTAAACCACCTTATCTTGGTTTTCATGTACTCCTAAGTAATTCAAATTCAAATGAGAGGGTGATAAACATCAAACATTCTTAGTTTGAAACGCAAGAATTAAAACTTTTTTTTGGGGTGTTGTTTTGATGTCTTTTTCCCCCACCCCCAAACACAGAGTGTCCTTTTGACCAGATAAAACCTTTCATTCATAAAGTATGGCATGTTCTGTTTTCAGTTCTCCTTTTGGGCAAAGTCAGGGAGGGATAGAAATATTGAGACGAAAAAGCAGATCCTTCAGCGGAACATTTTGAAACAGAAGACTACAAATACATCCTCTATATATTTTTTTTTCCCCAGCTGAAACAGGGACAAGTCTGGCACAAATCTGAATCATCTAAACTGGTTTCACATGCATTTTTTGACAAATAAATATTCAACCAAGAAAGTTCTCCTGCTCACAAAGCACCTTCTCTGGGAGTGCTGCATTTAAAAACACCTAAACCTAAGAGCCTGACACCACATAGAAAAAAACAGCCTTGAAACAACCAAAAAACCTTAAAATGTTACAAGCAGCTTCTCCTTGTGACACTGTTGAGTGCCTAGCCAGGTTTTCTGTGTGCTGACACACATGGTTACTCAAGAGCTGAGCACTTGTTCCTGACATGCAGGCCTGCCAAAGCCAGAATAGTGAGGACATTTACAATGCAGTGATGTAATCTTCTCCCACATTTTGTAAATGTGGTTTTCTGTTGCAAACTTCCTTGGTTTTTAGTAGTAAAGCAGCGGTGTTGAGTGTGTAGGGGCCGTGCTGCAATGTTAAACCCCTTTCCTAGCAGCTCAGCTGGGATTTCATAACCCAGTCGAGAACTCTGTGTTCACACTTATCACCCATGACTTCACCCGGGGACCACTTTCTGTTCCTCTATTTATTTTTGGGGACAGGGCTGACCAGCACTGCTCTTCTCCATTTGCAGGGGATGGTGGCTTCATAGCCAGCCCTGAAATCCGAGGGGATGAAGAGTTATCCCACCCACAGATAAAACCTCGTGTCCCACAGGGGCAGAGCAAGGAAAATTATCCACAAGGACACTTTATGTGCCAGTCCATGCTCCCTCTTCCCTCATATTCCAGGCCCAAAAAGAAAGCTGGTGCTATTTTAATTTTGGGCTTTTTCTGTGTGGGAGAATGAATCAGAAAAGCAGCAGTGAAATATTCCCTGTGGCATCCCCTGGCTTCGTTTATCCCACCCTGGGAGCAGAGTTACTCCAGGATGCAGCTCCCACTTGATGTCTGAGCCCTGCTTTGGGGTGGGATTGTTTCCCTCCCTGCAGACAGAGGCTCTGGGAGCAGCCACAGGCAGTCCCTGTCCCCTCTTCTCCCCCCAGGAAGGGCAGGAGGGAGCTGGGTTGGCTGTCAGGGACTGATAACGTGCTCTGGGTATTTCCTGGATGGAGCTGCTCTCATTTACAGACAGGCCAAAGAGGCTGCTAAGGACCAGCTCTCTTTATTTCTCCTGCCTCCCACACACAGGAACAAGGGACAATAAAGATCATGACCCTCTTTCCACTCAAATTCCTGGCCCCTCCCATGTTGTCCAGAAATGAGAGAAAAAAAGCATTGTAGGAAATGAGAAGTCAAGTGGTGGGGACAGGGCAGGGAGAGTCTTTGCCAGGCTGCAGTGATGGGGCAGAAGCCACGTTCTGCCTTCTCCCTGCCTTCAGTGTTTGCAGAGCCTCGACTGGAGAGGCTGGGATTTAAAAACAAAGCAACAAGAGCCTCTATGAGCGATGTGAGACTCATAGAATCATAGAATCATGGAATGATGTGGGTTGGAAGAGACTGTAAAGATTATCCAGTGCCAGCCCAGCCATGGCAGGGACACCTCCCACTGTCCCCAATGCTCCAGCCCCAATGTCCAGCCTGGCCTGGGACACTGCCAGGGATCCAGGGGCACCCACAGCTGCTCTGGGCACCCTGGGCCAGGGCCCCATCACCCTCACAGGGAAGATTTTTCCCCTAATATTCAATCTAACCCTACTTTCTGTCAGTTTGAAGCCATTCCCCCCTGTCCTGTCACTCCATGCTCCTGCAAGGGAAGTCAGTCCATGCAGTGAAGAAACTGCAGGAACGCAGCTGCAGGGCCCAGTTCCTTTTCCTGAGCCACCTTTAAACTCTATTTCTGGGGAGCTGGGGGAACTTCCACCCAACACCACCTCTGCTGCTGCAGTGGGGACTTGCAACAGCAGCAGAATCTCACTCAGATTTCAGCTGGATCCTCTGCAAAATCCCTCTCAAGCAGAGGGAAATGCAGGGACAGTAATTGGCACGGAGCAGCAGCTCGGCTGTGCCGGTGACAGAAGATTCTGTGGGAGTTATTAAGGAGCTGCTGTTAAGGTACTACTAATAATTTTCAGAATCATTTCCATTCCTATTCTTCCCCTGACAGCCCGAGAGTGCTGTGGGTCCTTTTAAAGCCATTCTGCCTGCGAAGAGTTTATTGTTTTATTTGATAGGTTGCTTAGGGACAGCTCAGCACCTCCTGTGCTTTATTTCCCCCCCTCCCTTCAAAGAGTGAGAGCATTTTAATATTTCTTGGAGAAAAATGGATGTAATAAAACATGAACATCTCGGGCCCAATCTCTCTGCAGTGGAAAGCTCTTCCCTGAGAGGCTGTTCCGTGCTGCCTTTTCCGGTTGCTGTGCTCTGCAGAGAGCTGGCAGCACCATCCCGCTTCCCATAAACATTTTTCTCCTGCTAGTGGAAAGCTTTGCTCACTTAGGATGGGAGGATGGAGCAGGGATGAACCTCTGTGGTCTCCACTGATGGGTTTTGTTTTGTTTTGTTTTCTTTTTGAATGAATCACTGCACACGGCTGAGCTGGGTAAAGTCACACGATGATGGAGCAAAATTGCCCAAGTGCTGGAGTTACCACTGGCAGGGTCATTTCATGGAATGGTTTGGGTTGGAAGGGACCTCAAAACCCATCCAGTGCCACCCCTGCCATGGCAGGGACCCCTCCCACTGTCTCCAATGTCCAGCCTGGCCTGGGACAGCTGCTCTGGGCACCCTGGGCCAGGGCCCCACCACCCTCACAGGGAAAATTCTTTCCTGATATCCCCTCCAACGCTGTCCTCCTTCAGCTTAAGGCCATTCTCCTTTGTCCTGTCACTCCCTTCTAAATAGTCACTCTGAGTTCTCCTGGAGCTCCTTTAGGTTCTGGAATGGGCTCTGAGCTCTCCCTGGAGCCTTCTCTCCTCCAGGTGAGCACCCCCAGCTCTCCTAGCCTGGCTCCAGAGCAGAGGGGTTGCAGCCCTGGGATCAACTCAGCAGCCTCCTCCACCCTCATTCCAGCAGATCCACATCTTTCTTGTGCTGGTGGCCTAGAGCAGGATACAGAGCTGCTGGTGGGGTCTCACAAGAGCAGAGTAGAAGGGGAGAATCAGCTCCTTCAGCCTCCAGTTTGGCACTGGAGTCCTCAAGGTTTGGAAAACATCCAGGTGAGAGCAAAGCCACCACTGAGAAGTGGCTGTGCTGACCCCTGGAGAAGTGACCATGAGACCAAACAGCACTGACTGAGTATTTGGGTAAGGTCTGCACAGGGATCCTGCAAGGGGAATGGAAAATCCCCCATTTATTGGCTGCTTCAGGGTGGACATAATTCTGGGAGGAGAAACAGGGAGAGCTGTGGAGCCCCAGCCTCACTGTCCACTCCTCACTAGCAGGGATCTCCTTCCCTGTCAGAGTCATGGGATGAGGGCTCAACCACAGAGTTGGGCTTAGCTGGGGNTCCATTTATTGGCTGCTTCAGACTGGAGACATTCAAGTTTGGGAAGAGAAACAGGGAGAGCTGTGCAGGCCCCAGCCTCACTGTCCACTCCTCACTAGCAGGGATCTCCTTCCCTGTCAGAGTCATGGGATGAGGGCTTAACCACAGAGCTGGGCTTCGCTGGGGATTTTGGAGGTTGCTTAAAAACATAAAAAGTATTCAAGTGTTCATGTGCACGAAATAGAGAAGGAGAGATCTGTGAATTCTGGAAGGCACTGCCTGTGGAAAAGATACATCCCAAGCCTTTGGAACCTGGCAAAGCCTCTTGAGGAGAAAGTGGAATTTTCCCTACATAAACAACAATGGTTGTGTGTGTTTAAAAAAAGAAAAAAAAAAATTGGGAAGCCAACAGACGTAGAGCCTTGATGAGGAAGAAAAGGAGTGTTGTGCACAGGACTTTGGGGAAGCTGTTCCAAACCAGTCCATCCTTACAGAGATGTCCCTGCTGGCTCAGCAGTGGCTCCAGGGAGGGCTGGCTGTGGGATGGGCAATGTGGGAGAAGGGGATTTGGGACTCTCTCCTGGCTTCAGCAAGATGCATGTTCCTGGCATCTCCCAGGGCTGGCACTCAGGGTGGGGAAAACAAACAAACAGGTCTGTTCAAAGGCATGTAGGAGGAATGATATTTCTCTTGGAAGAGCTCCTCTTCTTCCACAGGGCAAAAAAAAAGCACCCTGCAAGAGAACAAGAGCTCCCTGTGAATGGCAGGAAGCTAAATGGGAGAACTGCATCTGCTGGATTGTTCTTTGCCTTCTGTCAGGGGAAAAAAAAAGTTAGACAAAGAAATGAAGTTTGATTCAAGATACAGCAGGCCAAAGACAGGCAGCCAAGCAGGACTGGGTTTCTTCAGCCTAAGAATCATAGAATGATTTGGGTGTGAAAGGACCTTAAAGCTCACCCAGCTCCAGCCCCCTGCATGGGCAGGGACACCTTCCACTATCCCGGGTTCCAACATCCAGATGAAGGAGAAGGAGAATTATTCTCCCTGCCTCTGACTTTTAACCTGCAGCTCTTCCATGGAAAACACTTTCCTTCCTCTCTGCACTTCACTCAGATGGGTAAGACAGGGACACCTTCCACTATTCCAGGTTCCAACATCCAGATAAAGGAGAAGGGGAACTATGCTCCCTGCCCCTGACTTTTAACCTCCAGCATTTTCACAGAAAACACTTTCCTTCCTTTCTGCACTTCACTCAGACGGTTAAGGTGGGCGATGGGCTCTGGAAACCCTCCTGGCAGAGCAATCCCACCCAGACCTCACCCTGCAGGTGGGTGAGTTCTACAGGGAGCAGCTCAGGGTCTGTCCCTCCATCACTGCCCTCTTGGCCTCTGAGCTCTAGATTTCCCTCTGAGCTCTGGATTTCCCTCCACAGCCCAAGGAATGCAGAGACAAACGTGTTTTCCCTTATGGCTCTGCTCATAGTGAAAGACAATAAAGAACAAACAGGTTTTGGGTGTGCAGGTTTTAGAAGAATTGTATCTGGACTTTTTCATTTGCTCTCCCATTTTAGGTCATGATGCAGGAAACCACAGTAAACATTCTATATATGGGATTTTGAACAATTTTTCTAGCTATCTACACAGCAGCTGGGTGAAATACCTTCCAACTTCCCCCTCCATTTTGCATGTGCAGAGGTTTCATTACATTTGTTATACTTGCTTCTCATATTTTGTTGAATTCATCATTCACCTCGTTATAAATGCCAAGAGAAGTAGAGACAGAAGGGAAAAAACTGTCAAGCTCTGATGCTTCTTCCCCAAAGCACAGAATTACTTAATAACTCTTTAATTCATACCCAAAAACTTATCACTTGAAAATCTCAATTTGCACGGACCAAATTCTGCTGTTACTGACCAGCGTATCTTATTTATTTTTAATGACTCCTTGTGTGGCTGCAGAGTGCACATCACATGGCACACACAGGACATGAGATCCTGGCTATCTTTCCCAAAGGTTGTGAACCCCTAGGCTGACTTTTTCCTTCTTCTGGCTTACAGGGACACCTTTTATTCCCTCTTTAGCCTTTTGAGCATTCACGTGTCTGGCATATGAGCATTGCTGCAGTCACATGGTGCTGTGAACACAGGGAGCTCTACTTGTGCTCCACTTCACACAGAGGAAAAAAAAAAGAGAAGCATGAGACACAAGATAAACTCACATGGCCAAGGTCTGGCAATTCTTTACCCTGTCAAAATTTGGGCTGTCCTTGGAAAGGGCATCAAAAAAGCCGTGGAAACAGAAGAAGGGTTGAATCCTGCATCCATCCCTTTGGTCTTTGGCAGGTTAACAGCCAGCAGGGCCAGAAATTCAGGGCTGAGGAACCTCCAGGTTTGCAGATAATGCTGAGCAGTTTCAGTAGCCAAATGGCAGAGTGCTGGTGAGGAACTCCAGGAGGACCTCACAGCACAGGAAAAGGCGGCAGGTGAGCATCAGTGTAGGTTAATTTAAAGAAATCCACCCAAAGAAAAATAACCCAACCTGAGTGCAGGTGATGCTAAACTTGGAAACGGTAGCTACCAGGAAATGGATCGCTGACAACTCTCTGAAATCATCATCTCAGTGTGCAGGGACTGCCAAAAAAGCCAAATAAAGCACAAGGGCACGGATAAAACAGCTTTGTTTTACTGCTGAGCACAACATTGCCCTCACCTCAGAGCCCTGGCGCTGGCCTCCAGTGCTTGAGGAGGAGTCAGTAGAGAGTGGCCAAGGGGGCTCCTTCCTTTTAGACTGGAAAAGGTGAGAAATCCCAAAGTTAGAAGGAAAAGAAACAGGCAGGGTGTCCCTTCCAAGAGGCCAAGCACTGTGAGAGGATGGGGGTTCACTTGGGGAGCCATCAGCAGAGAGTGGCTGGCTTTACTCAGCCCTCCTGCCACTGAGATAAAGGATGAAGTGCTGGGATAACTGATCCATCATCTGCCCCATCCTCACTCCTCACCTGCACCTGGCTGTGGTCTAGCTCAGACCCAAGGTGAGGATGAGAATAAGGAGCAGCTGACAGAGGTCTCCCAGAAAAGTCCCCTGGACACTGAGCATTTGTAGCTCACAGATTTCCCAACCCAGAAGTGGTGTTTTACTTGGGATGGAATTCCAGTTTTGGTTTGTTGGTTTTTTTTTTCATTTTTAATTAAGAAAAAAAAAAGAAAAAAAGAAGACTTTGAAGTCATACTCTGTTATTAGAGGTGATATGCCAGCCATGGGTAGGTGCCAACTGCGAGACTTTATTTTGACTGCTGTCTCATGAGGAAAGCTGGCAGCTGGGAGCACAGGGACGCATGTCCTGAAGAAGGTGAAGAATTCAGCCAGACTGCTTTCAACAGCCTCTTTGATGCTGGGTGGCTGAGAACACAGAGCCGGGGCTTTCTGTGACAAAATTTCCTTTAATGATTTAATGATTGTCTCCTGGGTCACCCTGGGCTGCAGCTTGAACTCTTGTGGACCCATTCCAGTGCAGGTTTTCGTGGGACAGATCACACAGAATCACTGGGGTTGAAAAGATCTCCAAAATCATCGAGTCCAAGCTGTGACCCATCCCCACCTTGTCCCCAGAGCACTGAGTGCCACCTCCAGGGATGGGCACTCCAAACCTCCCTGGACAACCCCTTCCAATGTTTTTGCTGGAATATTTTTACTTCTGTTAAACACACTAGTGTGAGTTGCATGGATCAGGATATTTCTACTACCATGAAATTCTTTTTTTTTTTTTTTCTGCTGGGGGAGGAAAATAAACAACTTCCCTTTAGCCTCTAATTTGGAGCCATCACTGATCACCCACGCAAGAGACAACCACAACTTCAGTCTAAATGAAGGAACAGTTCTGTGTTCAGGGAAAAAAGGCTGTAAATGAGACTTGGCCAGGTTGAGAGGACAATTAGTGCTCAGCAGCCACAGTGTGAGAAAGGGGGGAAAAAAAATTCCACATTCAACATGAAAGCCCATCATTTATTTTCATTTAAAATAAATAACTCCATCAGGATCACAAAGTAGCAGCACCCCTGTCCATGGCATGGAAGGGGATGAACTTTAAGGTCCCTTCCAACTCAAACCATTCTGTGATTCTTTTCCTTCACAGGGACAAGGAAATCTTAAGCTGAAGGACAAGGAAAAGTTAAGTCTGCAGCTGTTCAGGGCAGACCAGGGCCATGCTGCAAGACACACAGAGATCCTCTCAACTCCTCCCCATTCCCCAAAAAACCCTAAGGCACATTCCCCAAAAAACCCTAAGCCTGTGCTTTTTCACATGGGGACTACACCAAAAGCAACAACAGGACAGAATTTGGTAGAAACATCAAGAGGCTGAGGGCCAGCATTACTTAATATCTGTATTTTTTACTTTTTAAATGTGTGGAAATGTTTATTTCCAGCTTCTCTGGAAGGTGGAGGGATGAAGAGGACGATGGAGGCAGCAGGGTTCCTTTGCACAGGACAGGAACAGCTCAAGTTAAAGTTGTCTTCCCACCTCTGTTTTTCCTCATCTTCCCCCACCACTTGACACACTCCTTCACACCACAGAACTGCCAGTTTTCTTTCAGAGGCACAACACAAATGTTATAAATGACACAAAGGTGTTAACTCAAATTTCTATCCAGAGTGGTTGCATCCACCTAGCTCAGCTCCAGAGCCTGTGCACTCTTGCAGTATTTTCTCCAATAATCCCTAAACCCAGCTGGTTATTTTCTTTTTTTGTTATTTTTTTTTCATCCTGCAGCTCTTGAGGGTGGTGGTAGCACGATGGACAAGGATTGAACCAACAAACAAACAAGAAACAAACTCCTCTGAAACTTTCCAGACTGAAAAAAACACACAAAAAGTTTTCTTTCCAAGAGGTTTTAATGAAGAGTCATATCTTTAAACCTCTCACAATGTACAACACATTGAACTGTACATCAAGCTCAGATAAAAAATAAAGCTTTCTTACAAAGTACGTTTTTCCAGTGATTTTTTTCCTTTTTTTTTTTTTTGCAGTAAAAATAGCTGCTACATAAACCCTCCTGATCTTTGAAAAGGAGTCACAGTTATTTCCAAAAATAGAATTCATATTTTAATCATACAGAATAAACTGCAGGAAGAGACAAGTGAACTGAAAAAATAAGGCTTGTATATAAATTTTTTTTCTTAAAAGTACATGCATAGAAGTTGAAAAACATATGCCATTTATAAAGAAAAAAAGGTAATTTTACCCATATTAATATTTTCATTTTTCAGTTACAGAAGAAACCACAAACAGGTCCTTTTATGTCCCAGAATACAACATTAGTTTCCTGTAAAAATGCCAAAATGCACAAAGAATTGCCAGCTTCAGTTTTGGCAAAATCCTGAGCCCAGCCTCCCTCCCTGCCCCCCCAAATGCATGCACACTGAGCATAGAACTTCTGCTGTCTCTCAGGCCAATTAAATATTTGCAGAAGGTTGTATATCCTAGACAAACATGAAAAAAAAAAAACAAAACCCACATTTGATAAGTTTACATTCATCCTATTTCAAAACACACATACAATTAGTTTAATTTACACTATACAGTATCTGTTAAATAGGAACATCAGAGTTTCCAAAGGAATCACAGAATATATACAAACTGAATATTGAAATGCTATGATCTTCCTTCCCTTCTTTTAAAGGGTGGGTTTGTTTTTTGTTTTTTTTTTTCTGTGAACAGTTGCTACATCTGGTTTTGGACACGAGAGTGTTTATGTACCTGTGCAGCACATTTCTGGAGCAGTAACAATAATAACAACAACAACAAAACGTGCTTTAAAACAAAAACTGATACCGGCTCTCCTCGAGGCTCACTTTTAAATAAATTAGTCGGTGTTTTTTTTTTTTTTAAATAAACTGCGTGAGGACGGCGGTGTTCCAGAAACAACCCGAGCAAGAGCTCTGCTGCACCGCCGGCTCCTCACGGCCAACCTTTGGTTTCAAAGCCAACCCATCCTTACAGGGCAGCGCTTGGGAGGGCAGGGCAAGGGACACCGACCCCAGGAGCATCCCCCGTGCCTTCCAGGCCAGAGAGCCAGGGCTGTGCCCGCTCCCTCAGAGCCCCAGCGGCCACAGGAAGCCGCTGCCACCCAGCTCTCTCACAAAAAAAGGATGAAAATCCCACCGGGGGCAGCCTCACCCTCCCCTACCCCCGGCAGCGCGGCGGGGGCTGCCCCGCCCTGGCTCCCGGGCACATTGTCCCCACAGCGGTGACTCCAGACGGACACCCCGGGGCTGGGATCAGTCCTCGGTGTCGGGTTGCACGCCCAGCATGGCGTGCAGCTCCTCGGGGCTGTAGCCCAGCAGGCTCTGCAGGTCGCACACGAAGCGGTACACGTAGCGCTTCCCGGCCGTCTTGTGGATGATGTTCTTGTCGTAGTAATAGCGCAGCCCGCGGCTCAGCTTCTCGTAGTTCATCTTGGGCTTGTTCTTCCTCCTCCCCCAGCGCCTCGCCACCTGCCAGCAGGGAAAAAAAAAATGTGGGTTCAGCCAACTGGTTTTAACCTCTCAGGTCAAAGGAAACCCTTTCTGGGTTCAGAGGATTCGGTTTGGATTGGAGGCCCAGCCTCACAAGGGAAGAGTTGGTGACTGCGCTGCCTCAAGTTTTAGCTTCTGTATTTTCCAGATTCTGGACTGCATCAGGATGTAGCTCTGAATTTTACTTAAAGTGTTGGCAAGTTCTCCTCACAGTTCAGTCACACAGAACAATCCTTTTCCAGCCCCAGGACCAAGGACACTGCTGCAGCTTCAGGCCCAAAAAGTGTAAACAACAGAGAATTGAGGAGAGCAATCTGGGAGGATGGGACTGCATAACCTGGAGCTGGAATTGGATAATTAACCCCAATGTGGAAATGGACCAAAACTTTTAAAAGTGTGAAAACTCATGACTTGGGGTCCATCTTGGGTCGAGCCACAGCCCTGGGCTCTCGTACTGCCCAAGGTGGATCCTTT
>VZTB01003556.1:0-32812 GCA_013397245.1 Thryothorus ludovicianus
CCTCGAGGATTCATTCATAACAATCTTCATTCAAAATCTGTTTCTGCCCATCCACTCATATCATTGAATACCTCAGTCTGTGAATTGACTAAAACAGCAGAAAAAGCTCCTGCAGGAGCAGAACCATAAGATACAGAGTTGTGAAAGTAAAGGCAGTGGAACCAAAGCACTGACAGCTACAGGAGCCTCTTACACAAAACATTTCTTGTCTAGGTTTCTGAAGTCCTGCTGAAGAAACAACAGGCTGAGTGTGGCCTGGCACAAGGTTGCTCCATCTCCCTGCTCAACAAGTGAGCAGAAAGGGTTTGGATACAAGGCAGAAAGGGCTTTGCATCTTTGATGCTGGAAATAAGAGGTTTTTGCCTATGTTGGCATGTCATATGTCCAGCTCCCTCCTTTTTCTCAGTTGTTCTGAGATTTTTCTGAAGGATTTGATGCTGTGCTGAATCAGAGGTTACCTCTGAAAATTGTTTGCGAGTGGTTGTCCCCTCTCAGGTGCTAGATCTGCTGAGCACAAAGCTCAGTCTAGCAGAGCACAGTCACAGTTTGTACAAACTCAGGATGGAAGTGTGGAGCACTTGCCAGAGGCTGGGCCACACCAGGTGGAGGGGATACCCCTTCAGGAATTTGGGGATGCCCAGGTCTACCTGTGCCACGTGTGCTGCAGAAGCAAGTGCAGCTCCTGGGTTTCAAGCGGAGCAGCTGCCTGGGAGCTGCAGGAATCTGTCACAGGAGGGTGCTGCTGGCTGGCGGCTGCTCAGAGCTCTGCAGGACAGCTCTTGCTGTGGAAATTGCTTCCACAGGCGCTGGATTGGCAAGCTCAGAGATGCTGGAGACTGATCTCTCATCCTGCTGTTCTCTTTTTCCAGCTGTCCTTTGTATCTGTGGAGCAGAGTTCATTTCCATGTGTGGCTCCAGTTTTACTGATGCAGAAGGTAACAGATTTGCCAGCTTTGTGAGGTGAGGTTTTCTGTTTCGATCCTGAGCTGGCAAAGCTTGAGGCAGGTATGCCTTCAGTGTCTGCCCTCCCCTGGAGTTGATCTCTGGCTAAGTGCAGGGAGGGTGTTCAAAGGGGGTGACCCCTAGGGAAGGGGTGACAGCACTGGGCCTGCCAGAGTTCATTTGGACACTGCTCTCAGATGCACAGGTGATTTTTGGGGTTGTCCTATGCAGAGCCAGGAGCTGGACTCAACAATCCTTGTGGGTCCCTTCCAACACTGGATATTCTATGATTCTAAATGGCAGCCTCTGTTACTGAGATGTTTGTATCCTGAGAGTTGGCATCATCTGCTCATTCCATGTGGGCATGGGGATTGGGTACCTGCTGTTCCCTTCACAGCTGTGCTTGGAGCTGTTCCCTGAGCCACCTCATCTGCCCTGGTTCATCAGGAGTGTTGCTGTCTCCTCTGTCAGGGCAGTCTCCTCGTTGCTGTTTGGACAATATTTTGCTGCAATGACTGAAATAATTGGTGCATTTAAGAAGAGGTGCTCATTTGAAATGCCTGAGCTTCCCAGTTTCCCCATCCCTCACATTCCTTTCTCTCCTGAGCTCAGCTGGTGGGAACTGGCTTTATTTGTGCCTCAAACCTCTGCTAGCTTGGCCCTTGCTCTCCCCCACCCCTACCAAGGGCTCTGACCTGCTCCCTGGAGAGAAATGAGTGACATCTCAGCTTCCTTGTTGAAGAGCCGTAGATCTTTTTGGCTCTGTTTCACTGTACCCTCTGACAAACCCCAGCTGCCCTCGGACAGCTGCCAGATGTCCGAACTGTCCCAGGTCTGGCTGAGAATTCCTGTCACTGTTTCCAGCATTCTCTCCCTGCCCCCGACAGCTTTGTGCTACAGTAAAACAGCATCCAGAGAATACAGTTCACTTCCCTGGGGGAAGGCAGCAATATGTCTGCGAGGTGTCTGTGTCCCAGGTATGGCTTTGTGGTTTTCTCTATTATTAGGAAAAACACAACATTCTCATCCACCCCCCTCAGGCTAATGCTGCTGTCACGTGTGATATCGTGTGATTTGGTGTCATCATGAAACATTTATACAAAAAGGATCATTAGTTCTCATTGTTCTCCACAACACTAAATGACAAAGACACAATGTTGTACTGATTGTTACAGAAGGGGTTTTCCTTCTGCTTTCCATCCACAGCTCTTGAAACCTTTTTCTGACCCTGGTAAAGAACAATTGCTCTGCATTAGGTAGGGATCTAATGTGAGAGAGAGAGAGACTCACACAAATTGTTTGAACAGTCAGGGCAATTTGGTAACTGAAATGGAGTTAAAGGGCATCCTAATTCCTTGTCTCTTTTTCTGATCTTTCTAGCTCTTGACCACAAGCATATAAATGTCTATTTTTATTAGTGGGGAAGTACTGATGGACACTGAGTCTGGAGGTTAGTGTAGATTCATTATTAGGTTTTCTGTGATAAAAAATATTGTATCAACTTGGTGAGATGTTTTCAATAATGGAACTTCATTGCAGTTCTCCTGTAATTAAATATTGATTCCCTATTTCTTTCTAGAGCCTAATGCCTTCCCTTATGTCACTCTCCCACCTGTTAAGCTCTGATTTCATGAGTCTGTGCTGTCAACATCAGCTAAAATGTTCCAAACTCTCTGCATTTGCCTGCCCTGGCCTCACAGCACATTACCTCCCAAATTTCTGCCTCTGCAGTTGTTGGTGTGCTGTAAATCCGATCAGGGAGCCGAGCTGGTTCTAACAAGTGCGTCATTGTTTGGGCTTTTTTGTTGGTTGGGTAGGTTTTTTTTCCCTCCCTGAAGTGGTGTGGTTCACAGTGCTGCTGCAGGAAAAAAAATTGTGCTGGCACAACTAAGAGAACAATGTGATCAGGGCTAGGTGGGGAGGCAGAGGTTCTGCTGCCAGACAATTCATCTCTGAAAACACAACTGGATTGCTCAGCAGAGCTGCCTTCTGCTGCACGAGGCATGGCTGTTGGAAACCCCATCAAAGTGGTGCCCACCCCTTCCTCACCCCCAGTAACTGTTCCAGCAGGCATTGCTAAGTGTAAGGGACTGTCAGTGTTATCCTTCAATCACATCTACAGTCTCTGATCTGTAAGATCAAGTGAAAAGTCTCTTCTGGAAGGAAGTAACATCCATGGCACCTGCAGGGAAAGAAGAGATCACAGGAATCATTTCACACTTACTCCAATGTTACCAGCAGTCTGGGATATGGTTTTCCAGCCTCTGGTTTAGAGATCTCATGGTCAGGTCAAATGTCCTGTTGTCCCTTTCCAACAAAAACTGACCCCTTTATGGGAAGGGTTTGGCGTTGTGACCCGGGCTTGGAGCAGAAATGAGGTGGCTGATTCTTTGTGGTTTAAACCTAAATGATATGGAGCTGGCTGGAGCTGTTGGTGCCACACACAGGTAAAATCCAATGCCTGAACATTTTTGCCAATATGTTTTCCTGCCTGTCATGGAACCTGTTTTCTGCTGCCTTGTGCCACTGCTTGTACTCATGCGAGAATAAGAAGATGCTATTAAATTTGAATAACAGCAATTTCTCCATGTGTAACAGGTGTCACAAAAGGTAGTCAGAGGATACTTAAACTCAGCAAGTCTATCCTTGAACTTTTGGCCTAATCTGCTGCTTTTTTCATTTCTTTTAGAGAGAAGCAAGAATTTTCTGAGCGAGGCAGAGTGGTTTTCTCCATCTCTGGCTGGGGTTTCCACCTCAGACAGTTCAGCTCCAAGGAGCTTTCCAGTGCCATGGAGATTGAGGTTCCTGAAGGTAAATGTGGCTGGATCCTGCACCCTCAGAATTTTAAGAACCTGGAAGGGTTTTCTGCTGTGATGTGGATGACAAAGTTCTACTCTTCAGGGCATTTCAGAGGTCACACAGATGAGAGGCTCCTGCTGAGCCCAGTTTTACTGGTAGGGCTGAGTAATAGGTGCCTAAAGACAGGAAGACAGTACAGTTTGGAGTACAGGCCTAGCACTTGGGCCAGATTTAAATCTTAGTTCTTAGTTCAGTGTTGCTATGCCAGGACAGAGTTAACATGTGTGTGCCTGTCTGTTCTTTCATCCTCCCTCCCCATGTAGTGTCAGGGTAATGAAAAGCTGCATGTGAGGGCCAATTATGATACTTATCACTTCCTCTGACAGTGCCAAGATACCATTTTTTAATGTGGCTCCATTTTTGTTTTGGTGCTGACATACAGCCAGTGAGAAGGTGAAAATTGCTCACTTCAAGGTTTGCCCCTCAGCCTCTTCATCCTTTTGGATTTATGCCTTGCTTTCAGGATATAAAACCCCCTCGTGTCTGCATTAACACTGGCACATAAAAGAAATCAGGAACAAAGGGCTAATGTTCCTTTAAAAGAAAAAAACATCATACCCTACTTTAGTAAGATGCTTAAGATTCTTGTGAATGGAGGCTGTAAGGCATATTAAACTGCCCTGTGTGCTGTTTTTCCAATTTACTAATCCTGCTGATTCAGACTTTACTAGCAAACCCGCTACAATTAACTGCTTTGTAGGTGCAGTTGTGACATGTCAGGTTGCTGTTAGGGCAATGCATGAAGAGCCTGCATGTCCCATCAAAGGGTTAAGCTTTTCTCTAACATTTATTCTGAGGCACATGCCAGGTGGGGACTCTTATATAGAGCTTTTCTGATCAAATGTTCAAGCAAACCTTCTCATTTAATAATAAGCAGCTATTACCTGTTGCTGTACTATTGTAGCAAATATTTGTACATGGTAGCATCAAATCCCTGCAGGGATTACTCTGGCAGGGGCACCCAGTAGCTGTGTTGGCAGCTTGCTAGAGTAGGACACTTGGAACCACGGGCACCTGGTTTTATTTGAGCTTACACAGCTTGTGAGGATGCTTGTTGGTATTTCTGTTTCAGTGGGAGATAAACGAGGATGTTTTTAGTAGGATTTGAGATGATTGCAGACCACACTGAAGCAGCAGTTCTGGAGGGGACAGACAGACTGATGTTGTTCTCTGGCACATGGGGTAAGAAGGCTGGGGAAGGATAATTCTTTGGTCTTTTGGTGTAGATTGTACACATATCTCCAGGCTGTGTTTTGAGCTGGCAGAAAGCAGTGCTGGAGAAGTGGCTGGAAATAGCTGGAGTGATGATCTCAGCAATGACCTGCCTGGGCTAGAGCTGCATGACCTCTGATGTTAACTAAAAGATGCACTCTTTACTGTCAGGAACAGCTGAAAAATGGAAAGGATAATGGCTTCCCTGGGTGAGCAAACTCTTCTTGACTTGTTTGTTCTCTGGATTTTCCTCAAGTGGAAGCTGTGAGGTGTGGGCTGACTCAAGAGGGGCAACTCCAGGAAGGGAAACAGCCATTTTGATAAATCATTCTCAGACCAGCCCAGTCCCACACTCTGCCAGAGACCTGAGCTGTTGTTTGCCATCTCATGCTCCCCTTGTTCAGACCTGCCCCTTCTACCCTTTCAACACCACTCTGCATATTCTGCTCTTTCACTGCAGGAGACAGACACTGGTGCAGGGCCTGATTTATGATTTGTCAATCAGCTTTGGCAGCTGCCAGCTGGCTTGCAGAGGGAGAGATGCTGTGATGCTTGGCTGCAGTGGGGGTGTTCCTCCAAAGCCAGAGAATTCCTAGCTGCAGTCCTCCAGCCCTCTCCCATGGGATGGGATGTATGATCCTGTCCTCTCAACTCTCACTAGGTGGACCAGAACAAATTGAGAGAATTTAGTGTGTTTTCTCTACTAAAGCCTTCAAATGTCTAGGTTTTTTCTCCCAGTTATACTGTAAGTTTTGAGTTATGTTGGATTGTGCTTACAGTGTTGGCTATCTAAAGCTCTCAGATGCAGAGCTGAATTTGGATTGTTCCTTTTAGGGAGACTATGCACAGCAAGAACAGAACAGATATAGAATGACCATAGATTTACCCTGTCAAGACCCAATATGGAGCAGCTGACTTGACAAGTGCTGGTAAATTGCTTCCTCTTGTGTGACATAAAAACAGGTGGAGAAATCTTGTTGTTTGAATAGAAAATTCCATGACGCTCATAAAGGGGAGGTTGTTGGTTTGTTTTATGAGAATAGAGTGCCACAGTGGCAGAAAAGAGCCCTGTGAAATTTCCTTATGTGGTTTGAATTTTTTTTTATTTCATTTCCCTCTGAGATAACTTAATTTTATAATTGCTGTCTGTTGAAGGAGAAGGGAAGAGGTGAATGAATGACACCAGCTTAGACTGTAAAATAAAGGGAGCTCTTTTCCCAGTGCTTCTCTAAGCCCTTTGTGAAAACAGGCTCCCTTTCTGCTAGACAGCCACAAATAGTTTTTTCCACAGTTGCCTTCCACCTGAAAATATTGAGATCCTTTGGAAAAAGTGAGTAAAATTTCTCATCCTGCTCCCTAGATTATCAGAAGGGAAATTGAAGCAATGATCATGTCAGCTGTGTTTATTTGCCTGTGTGATCAGAAGGCATAGCCAGGATTAGCGCAAAGGAACACTGCTAATTTTGCAGTTGTCCCTAGTAAAACTCTTCTCAGTCAGAATCAAATGAGTGTCTAAATCTGTCTGAAAGTCATGTTCAAGAACCAATGAATCTTGTCTTGTTACAAGCAGAATCTGTAATTCAGCATCAAAAGCTTCAGGAGTCTGGACATAACAGCAAATTTTTAAGAAAATACTGAACAGGGCTGACTGATCGCCCCTCTTCCTACTGGTCCCAAGAAAGACCAGTGAAAGGAAACATTCTAATGCTTGTGAGAGTCCTGCTGTGGCAGCTGATGTGTACTTCTGAAAGGGAGAGAGGGTTAAAACAGGGGAGGAGAGAAGTTACCCTGGGGGAGATTGTCAACAGATGTTCCTTTGTAGTTCAAAGAGAGCTAGCAAAAGGCTTCTGCTGCAGGGATATATTAATTCTGGGCAGTTCATCACAGGGAGACCTGTTTTATGACTGGGAGGATACCTCTGGTAACTTACTTAGCTCTTTATTTGAACTCAGGGTGGGGAATCTGGTCTACCTGTAAACAGAGGGGGAGCTGAACAGTAGGAACAAACATGGACTTGTTTTCTTGCAGCTGTGACCACTGTCAGTCCAATCAAAATCAAGCTGGTTTTGTGGTTCAGGGGGTTATTGAACAGAAAAAAATATTACAGAGGAACTGAGGCTAACCATTGTCAGACTGCTGAGGCATGTGAAGCAGACCTGTGTTGAGTGTGTCTTTCAAGTGCACTTATTGGACAGGAAGTGGGAACAAGCACAAGGAAGACTTTGCAGGCTGTCAAGCAGATGAATGAATCGATCCCTTTGTATTTAAAATGCACAAGATTATCAACCTATCTATGCTTCCTTCATGTAGTAGTTAATGATTTCTTATAAAATCTTACCAATGTTGCAGAGTTAACTGTGGTGGGGGACTAGTTCACAAGCTCTCTATCACCTGGCACAATTAGAAGGTTCTCTTCTGGGAGCTTACAAGTGCTTTATCTTCTGACAATGTTTTGAAGTTGTGCTCTGGATGAAGGTTGATTTTTTCAGATCTGTGAGGAAACATGACCCATGTAGTGTCAAAGTGAGGAAGAGTCTTCATTCAAATGGGTTTGGGTGGGAAGTTTGAAGCCCGTTGTTACATTACAAAGTTCTGGGAGATTAGAACAAACCAAACCACAAATGATTGTGGGAAACTGCTGGGAGACTTTTATATTTGCAGTCATGGTCTTCCAGCTTTGCTTATCACTTCAGTATGTATCAGTAGGACTGAACATTTGGCTGTTTTATGGACAGTGAGTGCATTATTTCTGTTTTCTATGTGGGGGATGGAAAGGAATATTGGAAATAAGATTCCTGTCTCACTTTGCTATGCAGTGAAGCAGAGGTAGCAAGTACATGAACAACACGGGCAGAGGCTCAGGAGGTACACTTAGAAAACCTGTCCCACTTCCCCCATGACCAATCCACATTTATATTGATTTGATGTCGTTATATAAAATTAAATATAAATAATGCAGGGGTGTGCAGCCTCCTGTTTTCCTCACAGTGTCTGGGAAATGACAGTAGGCATTTCTATTCTCCCCTGGGTATAAGAAGAACGCTGGCTAGTAAAATCTTCCAGCATCTGCATCATTTCATAGTCTTCATTACTGAAAATTTACTGTTCTGCCTCTCTGGCTTGCTTCTGTGCTGCTGCTCCCTGGATCAGTGGAAGGCCTTTTTCATCCTGCTGTAAGTGGTAGCAAGCACAGGAGACTGTTATCCATGGGAAATCCTTATGGGATGATTGGTCTTACAAGACTCAAACACTGCCTTGTCCACTCCAGTGCTCCTCGTGGCACTTTCTCTGTCTCCGAACAGCCTCTGTAGCCTTATTTACAGACTTGCAGTGGGACATGATGGTTAAATACAGTGTCTAAAGCCAAAATGCAGACACTGAGACATGAAGGACAACTGAGTGTAATGGCAGAGAAATGGCACTAAGCACAGGTAGCTCTGCCCATGGCCAGCAGCTCTAGGACTCACTTTTCAGTTTCCCAAATCCCCTTCCCTTCAAAGCATGAGTCTGGAGAGAGGAGGAGGGAAAGACAGAGAAGGCAGATGGGTCTCAAACTTTGGTTTTCTTTTACCTATGTTTCTTTCCTTTCTATTTAACTTTAAACCCAAGTGAATCGGTTGATTCTTGGTCCCTTGCTAATTATAGTGATATCACCATTCACAGGAAAGGTGAAGCCCACACAGCTGGCCCATGGTCCATCTCCAAACCTGGCCACCTCAGAGGTTGCATCATCAGGTTGGAAGGTCAGAAGTCAGCTGGGCAAAGGCACAAAGCTTCGTGTGTCCCAGGAGTGGCTGCCTGCATAAGCCTGTCCTGCTGCTGCCTCTCCAGCTAACACAGCCCTGCTCTGAGCTACCTGTCCAACAAGGCAGCTGAGCAGTTTGTTCTGCAGAGAATGAATCAGCTCTGAGTGGGTTTGGTGGTAAAAAGGCAGAACAGAGAACACTCCAATATAAACCACCAGAATAATGCTGACTTTAGACCTGAGAAGACTGGCTTAGTTGTGGCATGTTTGTTCTGTTTTGTATGGTTGTGTGTTGGGACAGGACTGAAATCTCTGCAGGGTTTAGAGTTCACATCTGTCTTCAGATTACTCAGCAAGCACTTTGCTAGGCTATAAAGTCTTTGTTTGCTCTCCCCTTGCTCTAGATCTTCCAAGGATTTGCTTTTCTAGATTTGCTGTGGGAACTCTTTAGAAAACAGAGTAAGCCAAATTACCAAGTAGTTTCACTCACCACATTTTGCTTTTTCAATAGAAAATCTTTAATACAAGCAATCTATGACACGAGCTGACTGATTTTGCCAAAGTATTTTAACAGCTAGGAAAGATTAGCTCAGGAGAGACTTACCAGGTCTGTAGCAGAAGCTGGGCTTTTGAGCACTGAGGGCCTGAGCTCTGAAGGGAAGAGTTCAAAACAGCAATAAAGCTAAACAAAACAAAGTATATGCCTTTCAATTTGCTTTGTCTGTTGTCCTGTAGAAAGAAGCATGACAGATGATGCTATTTAGGTTTGGATTAGGCTGGTTTTCAGGATATTTCTGTAAATAAGGTTTGGGGTTACTCTTGACAACATGGGAGTATTTTCAGAGGCAAAGGAAGGGAGTCTAAAGGTGTAGATTAGATTATTTGGTCTAGCGTGGCTCTCTAAAAGATTTCATCTGATTTAACTGTACATAAATTAATCTCAGTCGACCCAGACCAGGAATGACCCTGACAAGAAGGAACACAGGCAGGGGGTGGTGTCCTTCTGTCAGAGCTTTGGCTCATCATAGCTGTCTGGCATTTTCAAGTTATCAGCTCTGTGAGTCTTTGTGCCTCAAACTGCTGCCATTTATTTATCACAGGATTCATTGTGATCTATAAAAGCTTTTCAGTTAGATATTTGCAATGAAAATATGACGACTGAGACACTTTTGACATTTGTAACTTTATTGCAGAAAAAAAAAATCACTATCAACATATTTTACAAACAAAGTTGCACTTTGGTGTTGGGCGAGTTTTCTTCCTCACCCCTTTCCCCTGGACAGCAATGCACGGGAAACCAGAACAACCAGCCCCTGCCCTTTTGATTGTGTGCAGACACACTTCCCAGATATGCCAGCCTGCACCAGTTCCAGCCAGGATGGAGTTCTATTTTCCACCACTAACTTGCCAACTTTGTGCCAAAAACCAGTAGCACCCTGCCCTCCGGCAGGGGAAACAAATCTGTAGCTAGGGAGATCTCTCTGTGCAGACAATGCTTGGTACAAAAGCTTTGGAGTTGTGACAATTGCTCTTTAGTTCTCATGCAATCATAGGAGAGAACCAACCCTCTTCCCTATTTTACTGGGCATCAGTACACAGATGGAAAGCCAAAGCCAACAGCTGAACCCCAACTGCACTGCAGCCATTTGTCAGCCCCTGGAAGCAGCAACACAGGGAGGAGGAACTGCTGCCTTACCCAGTTCATCTGTTTGACCCAGACCAGTTCTGCCTCATCTTTGGGCTTTACAGGTAACTTGAGCTCAGCTGATGGGGAAATTCCCTTTCCCTGCTACGACAACCAATAACAGCACTGGGGGAAAAAAAAGAAAGGCCTTTTTCAAGTGAGGCCTGGTACCTGTCCTTTGTGGGGTTCAGTGATGTTGCTACTGAAAGGAGAGGAGAAACTGAGGCTTTTAAGAGCATTGTGGCAGATAAACTCTAGCCCTTGCTGTTTCCTGAGGGAGCAACTGGCTTAGTCAGAAATCAAACACTCTACAGAAGGCATGTGTTTCTATTCCCCTGCAGTCAAATGTGAGTTAGAAAACAGGAGCAGGTGTAATTGCATGAAGACTGTCATGTCACACACACTCTGGTCTTTCTGAGGCAAGGGCACCAAAAGATCCTCTGATTAACACTCAGAAGCTCTGGTCTATGGGTTTCATTGAGAGGCCTGAAGAGCCTTGGATGCAGTCTACAGCAGTGATATTTTGAGGCAAAAGTGCAGAATCTAATCAGCATAACATCAAGAAAGGGAAGGGGAGGAAGGCACCTACATCCAGGATCTGTCCTCAGGACAAGACACCAACTGTCTCAAAAGACCAACATCAGAAAGCAGAGGAGCTTTGACCTTGCATAGCACAGGAGGGAGAGCAAAGTACCAGTTTTGTACAACAACTTCCAGCAACCAGAAGCTAGAAGCAAAATGGGAGGTAGCTGAGGAAAGGCTTGTGTTAGCCCAGGCAGGGAAATGGACTAAAGCATTTACTGAGTTTGGGAAGGGAGTTTACACATATGCCAAAAGCATCAAGTGTAGGAGGCACAGTTTCCTAATTTTGGTGAGACCAAATAAGCGTGTCTAATTGGGTCTTATCAAGCTCGGTTAAGCTAACATTATGTTCATTTCCCTCCCCCCCCAGCAACTTCAAAGCAACATAAAGTAGCAGGGGCAGTTCTCCAGTGGCCACAAAACTGTTTTCCCTGGTTAAAGAGAAAAGGCATGCATCTAGAAAGGAAGCAGAGTAGTCTTTTATCCTCCTGGTAGGTGTTTCAGGATGGGTAATGCCAATCCTGGGACTAAAGCTGAAACAGGAACAAAAAAAAAGGGCAAGAAAACTCCCAAAACAAACAACCTTAAAAATACAGAACAAGAGGAAGCCCAAGAGAACTGACTTCCACATCCTTGGCTTCCTCAGAAAACCACAGTCTCCTTTGCTGGCACTGTGCTGACATCACCAGTGTTAAGAGCCCTAGTCTGGATCACTTGCCCACCTCCTTTGAAGGCAGCAGCCACCAAGATGAACAGAAAAGATGCATGGCCAAGGTTGTCTTGGCTAATTGGTTGCCACACTAAAAGGAGGAGACACCTCTTCAGGGCATTGTTTTGAGGAGAGCCTGGAGAAAAGGGTCAGACTTGGGCTCTGATTCACAGCACAGAAACTTCAACACTGAACTATTTAAAATGTCTAGAACCAAAAACCATCTGAAGAGGATCTTTAAGTTGTGTGCAAATCACAGCCCCTCATTCCTCAGCAGATCATCTGGGACCAAGTCCTCAAGGCCTTTTCCTCTGGGCAGTGGACAGCCTGGTTGCCTAGTAGCTGTAGAGGGAGAGAGGGGTGTCCTCCATCATGTCATCCTAGAAGCAGAGAAGAGGGTGCTTTAATGAGATGTCTGCACGAGGTCCCAGCCTGGGAGACTGCTGTGCAGGCAGCACAGCCTTCTCAGCCACACCATCACAGTGTGGCCATCTGCCAAGCCATCCACCTAAATGCTGTCACTGTGCAGTTCTGGATCTTTGGACTGTCAGTCTCTCTCCTGCTGCAGCATTTGGAGAGAAGAGGTGTGTGCAGGAACTGCCTGCCTGCTGCAGGGATGTGGAAAACTCTGGCTGTTGAAAACTCCACTCAGCTTGAAACAGCATCAGCTTGCTTGCTAGCTGCAGTACTCCTCAATCTCAGAAGGTTCAGGAAGTTATTTGCAGCTTCCCCACAGCTAGTCCAGCCTCTGGAACCCTCATATATTTTTATATTCTCAAAAGGTTAAACACAGACAGACAAACAGACAATCAGACAACCTCCCTGGAACAGAGCATAAAATCTGCTTTGTCACAGTTACAAAGCAAATATATCAGAAAACAGGAGGAGCAGTTAGGAAGGTGTCATTTCAGGACAAGCCTGGATGGAGCTCTCCTTCCTCTCTCTAACCTCTCAGCATTCCCCTGCAGAGTGAGGGGAAGGCAGAGAGCTTCTTTAGTGCCCAGCCTTGAGACTCGCTGTCTTGATTCAAACCTTGGATGGAAGGAGAGGGACCTAAGGAGGAACAGGAGCGTGTGATCAGCATTGGTGCTGCTGCAAATGCCCAAAGCATTGCTAATGTAGTAGAAGGAGAGCTGCAAAGCAGTCAGTGGCGAGGGAGCCCCCGTCAGGCCGGGCTGCAGGCACCACTCACCATGGGCAGGTCCTGCAGGCGCCGGAACTCCATGCGGTTGTTGTGCTGGCGGTATCGCAGGAAGCCCACCAGGCCCAGGATGCCCACCATGACAATGAAGACGGAGATCACAGTGATTACCAAGGGATCAGCCCTCGTTTTACCAGCCAAATTGGGTAGCTCTGCAAGGAGACCAAGGGAATGAGGCCAAAGGAGAACCTTCAAGGGCTGGAACAGCAAAGCTTTGTCTTTTCTAGTTCTGCTCGGTACAACCAAGAGGCAATTTGAGGTAGCTCCAGCCCTTTGCTATGTTTTGTGAGAACAAGTACAAAACAATTACAGAATCTATTGGGCTGGAAAAGACCTCTGCAATCATCAGTCTAACCCATGACCTAACACCATCTTGTCAACCAGACCATGGCACTGAGTGCCACGTCCAGTCTTTCCTCAAACACCGCCAGGGATGGTGACCCCACCACCTCCCTGAGCAGCCCATTAAAAGCAGAGCCTTTACCTGAATTGTTGTCATCACCAACATCCAACACAGAAGCCTTCTCATTCCTGGGCTCCAATGACTGTGCCAGTGTGGGTGTGTTGCTGAGGATGGCAGCTGTGCTGGCAGACGTGGAGCTGGTCACGAGGGGTGTCACTGTCACAGTACCAGAGGCAGTTGCAAAGGACGTGCTCTGTACAATGGAGGTGGGAGCAGAGGAAGTTCTGGGCTCCACAGTGCTCTCCTCTGTGGCACCCACAGGGCTCGTTCCTGGCTTGGTTTCAGACCTTGCTGCTGTGGGCCCCAGGGTCTGCCCATCAAAAAGCCCTGGCTGAGAGCTGTTAGTTGTTGCTGCAAAATAGGAACAAGCAGTTATTTCAAAGAAAGACTGCTGGGACTATAGGAATAGCAGCTTATTGTCCATCCTTTAGAAAACAAGCAGAACCTTTAGCACAGCCACAGCTGAGCCACACTATAACCCACAGTGCTTAGAAAGTCCTCTCAGTTTCCATATGTGCCAATCTGCAACATCAGCCAATCTCAGCTGGGCCCACAAGGCCTGTCCTTGGGGACAAAAGACAAGCAGACAAGCTTAAACTCCACACACAGCTGGGGATCACCCCAGAGCAAGACACTGGGAAAAGCCTCTCATCCCTCCTTACAGGGAGCACAAAGGAGTCTGCCCAGGGACTGGACAGCAGCATCCCTGAGGCTGTGTCAGTGTGTCACAGAACAGCAGGACCATGTGACACAAGCCAGGGAAAACAATACAGTTCTGCATGAACACCATGCAAATCAGTGATCAATCAGTATCTGCCTTGCATTAGGGGTGTGTGACAGCCTGGTAGGCCCCAAGATAGGCAAAATTGGGATTGCAGACCCTGTAGCCAGTTCCCATGATGCCCAGAGGGACCTGGAGGTAGGGTAGGATTTCCCGTGGTTGTCCAGGGATGGATGAGCTGTCACTTGTGCTTGCCCATCTCCATGTTTTGTGTTAAGGGAGTGTGTGTGTGTGCTTCTCCCGGGAGGCTCCCATTGAGCCCCCAGCCCTGATGCCAGAAAGGCCCAGCTGGGCAGTGCTGCTAAGGCATGTTGTTTCAGATTAGATATATGAAGCATGTCCCTGCACACAATCAGTGTCCTCACCAGAAAGCAGCCTGCACAATTGTTGGGGGTTGGGTTANTGTTTCCTCCATTGCAGGAGAAAGATTCCTGTTTTGTAATTTTTTTTTCTAGCAGGAATACCTGTCTTCAAACTAAGACAACAATTAATACCAAAATTAATGAGGTTTACAAAGAGGATGCTGAACTAACATCTCTGCAAATAAGTTGCATTGAACTGGCTCTGCTTAATGCCTCATTCCCTTCTCCCTCTCTCCAGTTACCAGGAAAGTGCTCAGACATTTCCAAGTTGTGCATCCTTGTGCACAAGCAGTAAAGACAAAACCTCACCAGGCACAGTGTTCAGAGGAGATGTGGGGCTTGCACTGCTGGCATCATCCATTTCTTCAGTTGTCCTGAAAGGCTCTGTGGCTTCGTGGCTCAGCTGATTTCCTTCAAGAGTGCTGGCAGTCAAGGTAGGAGAGGGGATTTCAGTGCTGCTGTTGACTGACAAGCTCCTGTTGTCTTGCTCAGGATGTGTAACTGTGATGTCCCCAGGACTGGCAGTGGTAGAATCCTGCAGTCTCTCTGCCTTGGAGCCTGCCGTGGGGGTGGTGGGGATGAAGGCATCGTCCACCTCTGTAGCGTGGGCCCCAGTAGTGCTGAGTGTTGCAGCAGTCAAGTTTTTCTCCAGGCTTGTCTGAGGAATGCCAGTAGTCATTGAACTGAAGTCAGAGGCTTCCCTTGGCTGATGCAAGGTTAGCAGTGTGCTAGGAAAAGGTGATGGTGACACCAAGGCCTCTGCTGCCTTCTGACCTCCTCCTGTGGAACAGAGAACTTTGTCAGAGATCCCACAGTGAGAGCAGAAACAGAAGGGGAAGGACAGAAATGGAACTTTCCCTCTATCTTTTAAACTTTTTTAGAAGATTTGGGTTTGTTGAAAGTACTGCCTGAGACCTGATTCTGTAAAAAATTTAGAAAAGTCTCCTTTGGTTCATTGAAAAGGAGTCAAAAGTGGTGCTGAAAAAACACAAATGAGGAAAATGTGGAAGAAGACTCTCTAGCTCCCCTGGCCCAATGAAGTGGAGAAAAGTGATATTTAAAAAGATTGCTGATGGCAAAGGTGAAGGATATATTGTGAGTCACCTTAGTAGTAGTGTGGGTTTCTGCTGGAGGGAAAGTGAAATGGGTAGCAAGAGTACTACAGCTAACAGGGCTGGGAATGTGCTTTGGGAGCCACCTTTGTGAGCTATTTATGAACACATCACCACCACGAAATGAAGTACAACTGTTGTCATAGAAATGGGGAGCTACTCAGCTTCCCACTGCAGCAAAAAGGGGCACCTTCCCTGAAGGGAACCTGCAGAAAGCAAGGATCCCCCCAGATCCACAGATGCTTGACAGTGTGACAGCACATGGGAGGAGGAAAACCACAGGGCTCTTACACTGCCCGTTCATAAACACAGATCCTGTGAGGGTTTTTCAGGGTATAAACAGGAAGAAAACAGAGAAATTTAGCCACATCAGGATGGACTCTCCAATTTAAAAACACCTCATAATCAATATTTTGACAATTTCTGTTAAGGTTTCTATCCAAGCCGCAGTGGACTGATGAGCTAATTACAGAGAAAAATAAAGGCACTGAAATCCATCATCATTCCTCCACTGTGAGGAAGCATCCAAAGCAGATGCTATCAGCAAGAAACATTCATCCACCAGCAAAGCAGCCCATTCTTATACTGTTTTGGGAAAAAATCAGCAGTTTTTAAAAGCTCTTCAGAACAGATAGAGTTATCAGAGCTCTTTTCCAGCTATAGCACTTAACAGGCCCTAAAAAAAGACACAATACATTGCTCTCTCAAGACCTTTGCAGTACCCTGACCAGCTGGAGAATTCAAAACCCTGGAGCAGCCTGATGGAGCTGTGCTTCCCCAGCCCGGGGCCCCAGTCCCAGGAGGGCTCCCGCAGGGATGCACAACCCTCCTTGGCAAATTCAGAGAACAAACTCTCACAGAGAACCCCAGCTGGGGCAACTTAAACAAGAAGACCAAAGGTCTAAGTGATGCTCCCTTTGGCCTCACTGAATCCAGATGTGCATGGCCAGAGGATGCCTCCAAATAGAACGAGCCACTCTGCCCTGGAGCTCAGGCATAGGATGCATCAATAACACCTGGAAGGAAAAGAGCTGAGCACTGGGTTTCCTGGGACCAGGCACCAAATGTGACAACTTCCAGCCCTTAACGCAGCACTGCTATTCAGCTCGGGATGGGATGCCACCAGCTCTGGATGCTGGCTGGGCAGTGGCGGATGCTTGCTCAGTAAACACCCACCTACCTGCTCCACACAGAGACAAAGAGCAGTGCTGTCACCGTGGGATAAACAGGAAAGCTGGTGGCCAGGTGCCCGGCCAGTGGCAAGCCTGGCTATGTGCTGCTCTGAATAGCTGGCCTGTGCCCGGGGCAGCCTCTCACGGGGTGGCAAGTCATGACTTGAGTCACTCAGAGGAAAGATTTGTAGAGAGCTGCGTAGGGCAAAGGCCTGAGCAGCAGGCCATCATGCCAGTTTCTGACTAGAAAAGTGATAGGGGAGATGGGCTGTGATGTCTTTACAAGCAGCTCGATGGGTGAGGATCTTTAGGAGAAATGGGTCTTAATGTCTTTACTAATCTCAAGCTGCAAAGCTCTTTGCAGACAGTTTGACTACAGCTTGAACTCCTGAACTGAAAGGTAATAGACAAATAGGTCCGTGCAAAGTCTGTTGCAGAACCCAGACAGTTTGAACTTCTGAACTTTGGGGGGGAAATGGGTGATTTTACACACAAAAGGAAAGTAAGAGGGAAGGCAGATGAGTCTGGACCGTACACACCGTTACACCTCCCCGATGCCAGGAATTGGCATCCCTGCCACGAGGTGCTGTGGGACACGAGGGCTTGTGGGGACAAGCAGCTCCCCCCACCCCGCTGCACGCCCATCTTCCTGCTGTCTGCAGGAGGGAGAGCTAGTGGCACTTGGCATTTCCCTAAGCTCTTCTCTCCAAGAAGGCACTTGGCTTCTTCCCACAAAATTATCTGATGTGCATCACTGCAAAAGAAAATGGTTCCCGTGTGGATGGGCCGCTCAGGCTCTGGTGTAACAAAGCACTGTGGTGTGTAAAACCTGGTTTGTTGAGAATTGCAGAAGAGATTTTAAATTGGCAGGTGAAGAACAAGGGACTCTGAGTATGGCAAGCGCTGATGGCACCTCAATTAGCAAGTCATGCAGCCCAGCACATCACAGCACACCCAGCTCAGGAAACAAAGGAGAGCCTGAAAAAAAGGAGAGCCTAATCCATACTAACACAAAGATTCAAGACATTAAGAGATTATGGTGGGAAGATAGAGAAGAGCCTTAAAATGGCCAAGGAAACAAAGGACTGAGTAAATCCTGATCACCCGAGGACAGGCAGACAAAAGATTCCCATCACCCATCTGTCAGCTCCTAATGGGTAAGGGCACATCCAAAGCCAGCACACAGTCACCGAGAAAAGCACCTGGGGAAATCCCCCAGAGGTGCAACTTGTTCCTTGTGAGCTGCAGGTGTCAGAAGGTACAAGCGCTGAGTTTTACTTCCGTTTTAGTTTAAAATAAAATACTCCTCTTAAGGGCCTCGCTGCAGTGCCACAGCTTTGTTTGCCACTTTTATCATCCATCCCAAAGGGAAACCTATTGCCATGCAAACGAACCCCGGGGCAACCCCTGCGGTACAGAGGGGAGAGCAGAGCACTGCTGCCTGTGCTGGGGCAGACCCAGCGAACCCCGCACGGGCTTGGGATCCTCAGGGCTCCAGCTCCTGGTCTGCTCTGGAGCTTGGTACCAAACAGGTGAGAAAATCCCCAGCTCCGGCGCAGTTTTTGCTGCTCCAGTCACTGGGTGCTGATGGTTTCAGCTGTTTTTCTGTTACCTATGGAGACACAGGTCAGAGCTCGTTCCCCTGGCGTCTTCCTGGAGAAGCTCTACTTCCTGCACCACATGCCAGGAAAGCCACGGCTGTACTGACTAAGGCATCGCCCTCACCAGCTTCAGGAGACAAGAGGGAACCATGCCCTTCTTGTTTCAGATGCAAATGGAAGGAGTTAGTGGGAATACTTCACCTTTTCCGTGCTTCTCCAAGACCTGATAGTTGCAGAACCCAGGACAAGCTGGTAAAGGTGCACTCACCCTTGGATCCACAACAAAGCAGCGAGACTGTGCCAGGATCTGTAAGGAGGACCTCTGACGATAAGAATATCTCTGTTTGCCCGACAGGGGTCCAAGGGTGAGCTTGATTGGTTACACTGAGGTGCCTGCTGAAGCAGAGCTGGTCCCCTGGCAGCAGCCCCACTCTGCCTCGTGTCTGGGCTAACCCTCCAGGATCAGCCTGTGCGTGGTGAGAGCCAGAGATCCCAGACCACATTAGGGCAGGGCTGGTGGATTTGGAGCAGCAGCTCCCATCAGACTGTGCTGACTGCAGTGACCTCTGTCTGGGAAACAAGAGGGGCAAAGGAAGAGAGTGGTCCCAGGGGAGGAGGGATGCAGCCAACCAAGAAGCAGCCCCTGCCTTAGACAAGGGTGGGAAACACTCCCAGCTCCTTGAGGGAAGGGAGGACTCTGAACACCAGCCCACAGCTTCGACTCCCCTCCAGGGCTGTCTGTCATCACTGAGGGACCCTCATGTATTGAACCCAAGCTCCCACCAGCTCCAGAACAGACATGGTAAAGTTATGCTGTAACAGAGAGGAGAGAGGGAAGCCAGCTCTGCAGGAAATGGGGCCATTCCTGCCCTGCACTCCCTGCCCAAGATTCAGGGGCCAAGCAAGGGGCTGAGGAAGGTTTGCACAAGCAGCACAGTCGCTGCTGTGCCAGGGTAGTCACACAGAGTGGGGACCGTGGTCTGCATCCTCTGAAACACAGCAGCCATCCCACCATCTATTTTCTTCTCGGAA
Organism: Thryothorus ludovicianus; assembly: GCA_013397245.1. Classification (NCBI taxonomy): domain Eukaryota; kingdom Metazoa; phylum Chordata; class Aves; order Passeriformes; family Certhiidae; genus Thryothorus; species Thryothorus ludovicianus. Next base: position 19,458 of record VZTB01003556.1, read on the forward strand.
TAAAGCAATGACATAGAGCAGGGCCTCAGCTGGACAAGCCCCTCAACAAGCTTCTGCCACAACCCTCCTGTCACTCTCAGCAACATACTCTGCACCTTCCTTCCTGTCTGACAGAAATAGCAGCCTGAGCTCCACAAAGGTCAACACCAACCCATCTTCAATCCATAGACTTGAGCCCTTTTTAAAATCCCTCTTAGGATGAGAGGAAGGTGAGGAAGGCCACGGCAGGCTGGCTCCTGGGCACTGAGGGAGAGCAGGGCAGCAGGGTGCAGGCTGCAGCCACCACTGGAAAAGGTGCACAGAGTCCCAGGTGAGAGCTAAGCACAAAGATGAGAAGGATTCACCCAGGATTTCAGAGAAAGTGTCCATGGGAGCAGGACTCCCTGCTGTGGATGTATCCTCCTGCACAGGCTGTCACTATCTGAGGATAGCACCTCACTTAAACCAGCTTCCTACAGAATGCATGTCAAACCACTGCTCTGATTCATTGAAAAGGCACCCAAACCCTTTTACAATGCTATTTTGGTAAACTAAATGAATTCAATTTCCATTTAAGTGTAACAGCTCCACTCACAAATAACCTAGTAAAATGGAAAAATACAATGTTTAAAAAGTAACAGCATAAACTGTAACCTGTATGAATCAAAGCAATTATATCCCATTGCTTAGCAAACTACTTCATTAAGTGTAGAAATTATCTTTTGTTGCCAATTATTACATTTTATGGTTACCAACCAACGGTAATTAGAGAATCTCTTCCAGGAAAAAAAGGTTGCGTAAAAATGCAAACAAAACCATATAGTGGGATTTAAAACCAAGACTCTTCATTTCATTTAAAAGCAGAACTGGAATAGCTCCTGATTAGATACTAGCTGAGCCCGATCTCTTTTCCTGGAATAAAAAAGAAAAACCAAGCAAGCGGCAGAAGAGATTTCTGGAGCCCTTCAGGAAGGTGCCAGAAGGACCCAGGGATGCTGTAGAGCAAACTCCCTCATTGTGGTGAAGCAAGCTCAGAGGCAGGATCTGGCACAAGGGGCAACTGCTTTCTAAACTCAGCTCCAGTTGGATACCTTGCAGGACCTCGATGGAGGCAGGATGCCAGAGGGCTGCATTTGCCACAGGCTCCAGTGCTCTCCCTGCCAGGGCTGATGCCTGGACTGTCCTCATCTCCATCTTGGCTGAGAGAGGCTGAACAGACTCCCTCTGCTGCAAGGAGTCCAGGCAGGAGGTGCAGGCACAGATCCGACTTTGCAGCCTGCTTGGGGACCACAGTGAAGCTCATCATGGCAGCAGTTTAATTCATTGCAGCCCTCATGGCCCCTGCAAGCTCTGCAGGTGTCAAAACTGTGGGTGCTGGGCACCCATTTGAGCCCTGGAGGGCTGCCAGGCCAGGCACGCTGCAAAGCAAGGGCTGAGGTAAGGGACAGGAATAGAAACCAGGTCTCCTGACTGAGAAGGCAGGTGGCCACGAGCAGAGCACGAGACGGGGGCAGATTAGATATGGGGCACCGAGCAAGTGTGGCACTGGGGGGGGGACAGCCCAGCACCCAACCCATCCAGGCAGGGAGGAAGATGCCTCCTCAGGGCATCTGTGGATACCAGGCCACAGGCTTGAACCACGAAGAAACAAAAAGGAGAGGCAGTGCTACCACCTCAACAGATGGCACTGCGCTGGGGACCAGGACAACCAGCCAACAGTGGCATGGCAGAGCAAGAGTTGTGGGAACAGGGATAAGTAGCCCTGGAAACAGCACCATAAATGCCAAACACAGGTACTTCAGTACTAGGAAAACCCATAAAACAGCACAGAAACAGCACAGCCCAGAGCAAGCAGTAGTGGGGCAGGCACCAGCCCGATCACTGCTTGCAGGAACAGCACCCCAGGGTGTCACACTTTGACTGGCCCTGCCCTCCTCACCCAGCCAGGGGAGAGAAATGCAAAAAACTTCTTTCCTACAGGTTTTCAGGAAGCTCTATCACTGATTCTTCATTTAGAGGTGAGGGGCTTATCCCAAATTTCTGTGGCAGGGAAAAGGGAAAGCAGGCTGCCTTGCTCAGCTACCACTGTCAGAGCAGACAGTTATTTGCCACGGGTCACACACAGCTATGGAGCACTTTGCTTGGCAGGAAGGTGCCTGTGAGACTCCCATGCTGTCAGGTTTTGTTCCTCAGTAGGGGACTGAGCTGTGGTGAAGACTCCTTTGCCCAGAGGCTGCTGGGCACACCCATGGCATGCACAGCCTGGGAAGCCTGCCCTTCTCTGGGGTTGTGTAACCCCAGTAATACAGCAACAGCAGGGAGCTCTGGCATCAGACAGCCTGGCCCTGCTTACCTCAGGGTCACAGCTGCAGTGGAAGAAGCATTCACATCATTAAGAGAAATTAATAAGCCAGTTGCCTTAATAGCAGTCCCATGTCAACAGGGAGTCTACTCTCCAGTGCAGCGTGGCATGAACTGGGGGAAGTTTGGACATCAAGAAGCCTGCCCAGCCCTCAGCAGCCCCCAGGTCCTTCCAGCTGTGTAACTGCTGGTTCCATGGGCTGTGAGGCTTGGAAGATGCATCCTGCCCTGCCCTGGGCAGTCCTACAGGGCTCAGGATGTGACCCCAGACCTCAGTGGTGCTGAGCCCTATGAAAGCTGCCCCAGAGAGCATTGTGGGTATGATCACAGACCAATGGAAAACCCTGCAGCACAAACTGTGTCTGCCCACCCAGAGGATTTTGGTGGAAAAAAAAGGAGGGACAGGGGCTTCTGTGCGTTAGATCATCCCTGCTCCCCTTTGTCTGGAGGGATGGGGATCAAGGAGCTGAAAGAAGTGAGTGCTTTGCCCCTGCCCAGCAGGTCAAGCCTTCTTGGAAGGGCAGCAGGGAGACAAGGCCCACCCTGCCTCTGGAGATGAGGGAAAAGCATGTGTAGAAATGGATCAAAGACTGATGGCATGACATGAAAGGTTGGGCTGGGAGTGCAGGGTCTCACAGCTGGAGGAAACACCCAGAGGACAGGACCGAGCTGTGGCTCAGTTCTGGGTGCAGCAGAGCTAAAATTGTCCTGTCAAGGTGGGGCCAAGTCCATACATTTGTCCGTACCCTGGGCAAGCAAAGGGGAAAAATAATGGAAAATCAGCAGTGGGACCCTGAAGTGGACACACCGCCCACCTGTGTGGATGGCCCTGGTGGTACCGACAGACCGGGCTTTATGAGCTCCTGGTGCTCCCAGCCCTGCACTCTTCTCACCGCTTGTAAGGCAGCTCAGCACAGGAGGGAGAGGCAGAAAAATGCCCAGACCAAAATTACTCAGGGTTTTCTATGTAAGGCTGATGGTGCTGGAGGAAGTGGATTTCCGCAGGCAGTGAAGAAAGGCTGCATTGAGAGGCCAGGGTGGGCAGAGCACAGGACTTGCAGCAGCCTGAGCTCCTCTGTGGCCAGATGAGGAGTGGGAGCAGGCGCTGCCGGACAGCAGGAGCAAAGGGAATCTGTTGCTGGTAGCAGTGCAGAGAGCAGCCCTGCTAGGACAAGCCCAGTTTTGGACAAATTTGTGTAGGGACTGCTGACTTCGAGGCCAGTCTCGGGGTGAACCGTTCCTTTCCCCCACCACTGTTCTGCTGAGATTTTTTGGTGTTTCATTATGGATTGTGCTTGCTATGGGGCATTTTATTATTGGCAGCATCTCTCCCATCTATTTTCTATTTTCACAAGACATCTGCTTTTTCAACTACTGTTGGGATTAAGCATCAAATTCAAAAACTATGAGGGCAAGGTCAGCTGTATAGGTACCACTTCCTGAGACTGTGAAGAATCTTAGATTGGGACACTAAGCAATAAAGATCCCAGGAAAAACTCTGTGCAACTTTAATTTTTGGTACATTCTGGCAGTTTGAGTCTTGGACTTTGCAGCAAGAAGGTTCCTATGAGCCAGCTGGGGCAAGGGGCTCCCTGGGGTTTCCCAGTGTGCCCAGAGTGTGAGACACGGGGCCAGAAAATAGCCCCCGGCAGCTCAGAGCTCCTCCTCCTTTCAGCGGTGGAAATCCTGAGTCCTTCCTTTGCCAGTGGCTGGTCACCTCCCCACACTCTATCACAGCACAGGCACTCTCGTGTGGGGAGTGCAGCTTTGCCCACATAAAGGGCGATGGTTTCGGACTGCTCCCAGTGCTCAGCCTCAAACCCAGCTAAACCGCGTCCGGCACCCAAAACCTCATCCCTGAGCGCTACTCTCTGCTGGGGCTCAGCTCCACAGGCATCTATTCTAGTGTCCTCCCAGCCCTATTTAATTCTTAGAAACTGAGTTTCCGTGTGTCACCCCCTGCTCTCTATTGCTACAGTCACAGTGCTGGGATCTGACCAGGGTCTGGCCAAGGGTTTTTCTCAACCACAAAGAAGAAACACGTTTTTCTTCCTGTGCCCCGGGCAAGTCCCCAAACGCCACAGAGCCTTTGTCACTGCCAGGGTCACGGGGAAGGTGACAGCCCCCGACTTGGGGGACACTCCAGCCACGCGGCAAAGCTCGGTGGTGTCGGTGGACGGAGCTGTCAGCGCCACGATGCAGACTGCATCTGCCCACGTGGGAACATGTTGATCGCAGAGCAAAGCCGAAATACGGCCCGGGAGAGTCTGCCTGGGGCCAGGATCTGGCTCCTGCTCCGTCCCGAATAGCTCCATTCGTCCTTTCCCTCTCCCCGCAGGCACGGGGCCCTCGTCCCATCGTGCTGCGGGAGGTGGCAGAGTTCGGGCTTTGTCCGGGTTCCCTCGGGGGGAAGCTCAGCCGCGGCTCGTAGGCACCCGCGAGCTGCCGGGCGGGAGGCAGGAGCCTCGCAGGGCTGGATTCCGGAGGGCGAGCGCCTCCAGGATCGTTGTTCCCCTCCCCGCACATCCCCTCGGGCCCCCGCCGGGCGCCGGGCGGGAGGTGAGCCCGGGCGGCTCCGCCGGCGGGAGCAGCGCTGCCGGCAGCTGCCTTGTATGGGCAAGGCCGGGACCGCCGGCCGCGCTGCTGCCCCGAGCGCGGGGAATCACCCGGGACCCCCCCGAGCATCCCTGGGCCACCTCACCTGCGCATCCGCCGGGGCGACGGCGCCCGGGGCCGAGGGCATTTCGCCCGAAGTTAGCGGGGCAGGCCTGGGGCGCTGCTCCCCGGAGGGGGAACCCTGAGGAGGGGCTTTCCAGACCCTGTTCCCGCAGCCCCACCAGCGGGCGGAGGNGGGCGGGCCGGCGGCCGGGGCGGGGCGGGCGGCACGTGGTCCAGCCCCGGCCCCGGAGGAGCGGGGAGGGGGCAGCTGCCGGCCACCACACTGTCGGCCCCGTACTCCACCTCTCCGTGTCAGACAGCGCACTCTCCGTCCACTCCCGATTCGGTCCCCGGCACCCTCGGTTCGGTTCGCACAGCCCCCGGCATCACCAGTTAGTCCCCGGCATTCTGGGTTCGGGCAGGACACCCTTGGTACAATCTGACACCGGCCTCGGCATCCTCAGAGCGGTCACTCCTGGTTCGGGCAGGACACCCCTGGTCCCGTCTTTCTCTCTTCTGGAAATCCTTAGCCTAGGTTTCCACCACCTCATTACCCCATAGACAGGTTCAGCTTCCATTGACCGAGTTCTCACCACCTCCTAATCTGCTCTCGTTACCCCTAGTTGAGTCTGACACCCCCACTTCTGCCCGATGCAGTGATGGCAACAGCAGATGAGCCCAACGTGGGCCATCATCTTGGGGCTTCCGGACAACTTCGGGGTACCTGGGTCTGTGGGCACAGTCAGCTGCAGAGGTTCTCCAAGCACCCCTGGATAACTGCCCTGACCAGGGTTCAGCCGGGTGCTCAGTGTGCCACGGCTGGTTTCTCAGGGCATCCTGCAGCCCCTGGGACATCCCCTGGCTTCATATCCCTTCCAAACCCTGGGGGCTGGCCAGCCTCATCCAGGCACTGTGCATCCTTCGGGAAGTCTGACTGCTCTCTTCTGGCCAGCATTTCTGAAGAAGAGGGCCCCAGGCCATGGCGTGGTCTGTGCTGATCTTTCAGGCTGCTTTGACAGGGATGGGGCTGTGAGTCCCCTTCTCCATCAGACACTTATGTCTGCAGCACCAGGGGACAGAGGAGGAAAGCAGAAATGGGTATTAACCCAAGAGGTTCTGCCTCCCTTTTTCAGTACAGGGCTGCTTGGTAGCTCCTACTCTCAGTTCTGAGGTAAAAGAGTTGATCTGGTACAGAACTGATCACGACTTTTACCGGCTTTATAAGAAAAAGTAACATTCAATTTTACAATCTTACCATCTTATTCAATTCCCTCATGGGAAATGTATTTCTAGCTGGTTGCTACTTATTGGCAAGAAAACTATCTGTACCATTTTCTGGCAGAGGTAATTGTGCTTGTAGAAATGTCCCAGATCTAAGGGGAATTATTTTAAGCATATTTACAGCTACTTAGTTGGTTATAGGAGTCTTCTACTACCCACAGAGGTGGCAGGGCTACCCAAGAGACCAAAGCCTCCTTTGCTCCAGACAGGCTTGGGCTCTCCAAATGCTGCACTGTGCATTACCCAGGCCAGGAGCCATGTCTCAGCAGAGGGGACCAGGGCATCTCCCCAGGCAGCCACCCCTGAGGGGGGCACGAGCTCCAGGGGACATTGGCCCTGCTGGCTGAGCACATCCAACGCCTGTGTGCTTGACTAACTTCTCTGCTCTGGCCTCTCCCCGGAGATGCCTAAACCATATCCATCTCAGCTGGCTGAGAGAAGGTGGCTCGCAGTCGTCAAGGTTACCGGTCCCTCTGCTTTAATTAAGCACATAGACACTGCACGGGGTATTTCCACAGCCGAGGAACGAGGAGGAAGAGGGGCTGGCAGTCCCCGGAGGGGGTTGCTGAGCAGGACCATAAATCTGATCAGATGAGCCCCCCTGCAGGTCACTGCTATTACTTAGCTGATCTCCGCACTCGTTAGGATTATTATTAACACACTAATGAGGGACCTTTGGTTCCCCATAGCAAGGAAGGAGCAACTGGGAGCAAGAAAAGGGACTGCATCTGTGTGACAATGTTTTTAAGATGATGCTGCCGACGTCCCACCCTGGAGAAGGGAGCAAAAACAGGGGAAACTGACATCTCACTGGTACACAGCCACTTTCTCATGGAATAAGCAAAGCTATTCTCCTTAGACAGCAGGCAGCACTCCCCCATTTTGGTGCAGGCTCTTGGCTTGTTCTTGAATAAGACTGAGAACACCCTTGTGAGTCCCAGCAGTGTCTAGATCAGACAGATCTGGGTAGCACTGAGAGTTGAGTGTTGGGAATGAGAAAGAGGGCCAGGAGAGCAAATTCTTTGAAATGGCCTTTATTAAAGTGATTTNCAGTGGCTCTATTTTTCCTGGCTGCCAGCCAAGTAATTGAGCAGATCAGAGATGATAATGTTGGTTACATTAATTTAATAGGAAGAAGCAGATCATAGAAAATAAGTGAATATAAAATAGTAGCAGCAAAAGAGCTGGGGGGAAGTAAGGGCACAGGCAGGAGGGAGGGAGGTGCTGGCCCTGGGAAAGACAAGTAAACTCAGTCCTTGTGCTGTGCCGCCCCAACCCAGGGTATGACACAGACTGAGTGTCCCCTGGGCGAGCAGAGCTTTGACCTTGCTGCCACCACAGCTTGTAGCCCAAAACAATCTGAAGAGTGATCACCTGTTTCACCAGCCCAGGGGTGAGTGATTGCAGCAGTGGGAGTCCTGAGGAGCAGAGGGATGGTTCTGGGCATCTGGGTGGTTCACCTGAACTCTGGGCCCATGTAAATAATCCCATTTCTTGTGCTTTGCCCTCTCTCCCCTCTGCCCTTTTCCAGGGGCACTGCTGCACATCTCAGCCTGGCCTTGCAGAGCCCAGCAGATCCCAGCCTGACCCCTGTCCCCTTGCTTTTCATGAAGATGAGGCATGATTAGGATTGCCTTGGGGTAGACAGGTCCCTAAACAGCTGCTTTTATCCTCCAGAATCTCTTCACTGCAGAATGAGGAGAGGGCCTGCTCTCAAAGGGAGACAACTTGGCACTTGTAGGGATTTTCAATTCTCCAGGAAGCTGGAAGTCAACTGACTGGAGCAGAAGAGCTAATCATTGAGTGAGTCATTCCCCCTCCCAAAGCTGAAACATTAAACCAGTTTTTTATGAAAGGCAAATTAAATCCCACAAGTCAGAGCCAAGAAAAAAGAATTTATCAAAGAGTAGAAGATGCCACTGGGGGACTTGCAGGCAGACAGAGGGAGCATTTGCTCAGCAGCCCAGGATATTACATCTCCAGTGTCTCTCCTCCAATGTGAAGAGCACTGCCATTCATCTATTTTTAATAACAATGACGCAGGCAGTGAACCTGACTTCGAGGCTGGAATATCATCTTCTTCCCTCTGCATATCTGTCCTGACTCCTCTTCCAAGAGCTCTCCACAGCCTGGTAGCCCAGCAAAGGAAGAAAGGAAGAACAAAACTGGGAAAAAAAAATTAATAAAAAATCAGACAGCAAAGCATAAAAGTTAGAGAATCGTTCTGGGCAAGGAACAATAAACACTGTGACTACACTGGCTCAAGGAGCCAGGGAAAATTAAGGGTCTGGGAAAACGAAATGTATCTGGGGCAGGCTGAGCAGAGAGTGGATTTCTTAGAGAGGTGAGTAGGGATCTGGATATTTACAGGTCTTGCAGCTCTGCAAAAAGGGCTGGAGAAAGCAGAGGCAAAGCTGAAGGTGCCCAAGCCTGGGGTGGCTGGGGTAGGGGACAAGCTGAAGAGCCCTGGGGTGGCAGAGGTCTCCAATTTCAGTGCCAGAAAAGGGACAAGTCTCTTCACTGTTGTAACTGCAGAGATAAGGAGTGAGGGTGAGGAGCATAACCAGAGGAGGAGAGGCTGCTGTGCAGCCTGAGGACACAAAAAGCTGTGTTTTCATCCCAGAGATAATTTGGCTTAGCTGGGGAGTGAGGACAGTGTACCAGGCAATGCAGAGACCTTTTTGTGCCTCAACATGGAGCGGGAGAGGTGGGACTGATGGCCATTGGGCTTTTGACCTCGATCTTCCTAGGATTGTGGGGTCTCTTTCAGCATCCACCATGGTCCAAGATAGTATTTCTATAATCTGTATTTCTGCACTTTGGTGGGTGAATACAAAGCAAATACTTCTTCATCAGATGTTTAAGGTTTTCCCCTACAAATCTGGTATTCAGATATCCCAAAAGTTCAGGTGCTGCTGAGAGAAGTCATTTCTCATGCTTGCCCTGAATATTGGGGTCTCACACTTTGCTCCTCAGCTCCCAAGGGCTGGAGCATGGTGTGATGGGCTTTGCCCAGGGCTGAAGCAACGCACAGTGACACAGGGTCAGTCCTGGCTCATTGTCCCAGTGTTTGCACAGCCTCGAGGCTGGGAGCACCTCAGAGCAGGCAGGAGCCAGGTGGTCAGCCTGGTGCCACTCCATAACCATGGTACCTTGGTTGCAGCCGTGCCATGGCACCGTGGCAGGGCAGCCAGGCTCTGAATTGTAGCCAAGGCAGCAGATGGCAATGATGAGCAGGCAGGGGAACACAAGGCTGCGGCACTAGTCCCAGTACAGGAGCTGTCAGTTTGGGCATATCCATCTGCCCTCCAACAATCCCTTTCCAGTTCCCGAGGCAGGGTGTCTGATGCTGTGCCAGCTTCCTGCTTGGGCTCTGCTCAGCCTGGAAGAGGAACATGGAAGATGCTCTGACATTCCCATGGTTGCCAGGTCTCGTGCAGAGACGTGTGGTGCTGGTTTTGGGCTGGGCTGACATGGCAGCACGGCTTTGAGCACAAGGACACACTGGCCACCTCGTCGGCACCAGTGGTGAGACAGAATTGTTAACCCAGCTGGTCAGCAGGCAGGTACATCCTTGTCCAGAGGACAGCATGCAGGCTGCCGCCATGGAGCCCTCCTTGCTGCCAGGAGCATGGGTATGACAAAACAAGGGGCAGGGCGTCAGAGCACAGCCCCAGCTGTGCCTTCACCTGCTCAGAGTAGCAGGAAATGTCCTCTCACCCACAAGAAAACTTGTCTCTGTTCTGCAAAGGCCACCTGCAAGGCTGGCTGAGGGAGGCACGGGTGGGAGAATGTTCCTTACAGGGAACCCATTAAGATGATTTTCAAAATCTAGGGGTTTTGCCTAAAGGCATCATTTTTTCATGGCTGTTCTGTTAAATGTCCATCTAGGACAGGGGCTAGAAAAGGGCCTATGTTGACATTAATCAAGAGCAAATTCCTACCATTCCCATGGGGACCCTCTCTTCCCCAAGTGACTGACTTCAGATGTCCATGGGAGTAAATCAGAGCAGAACTTGACCAATTCTATCTAAAGATGGTTTTTTTTGACAGGTTTCATTACATAAAGTATTTAATGGATTAAATCACTAAAATGCCCAATCTCATCATAATACTCTGAGGTCAAACCACTGTCTTGGTCCCTTGGGGGGGAAGAGAGACAGTCCCTGTCTGTGACACTTGTTTAATTTTGGAGCCCACAGAACCTCTGCTGAGGAAAACACCTGCTCTGCTGCAGTGGGGGCAAATTTACATGGATTCATTGCTTCAAGTTTCTTCTTGGGAAGGAGAAATCTCCCAAACTTCTCTCCTCCAGGGCATTTCCAAAGCCTGGAGGAAGGGATTATCCCCTTCTGCCCGCTCTCACCCACCTTCTCATGTCTGTTTTTATGTCCAACCGCGAGTGAACCCTCCTCTGCTCCTTTGCCAAACCGGTTACATTTAAAAAGCCAAAGCGATCCGTCTGGAAGGGAGAGTCAGTCACAACAGAGAGGAGCAAACCGCAAAAGCCACAGAGCTGCTTTTTGGACAGGCCGATCTTTGCATGGAGCAGCCTGGGGGCATCCGGAGGAGAGGGGAATTCCCTCCGGGAGCAGAGGGAGCCCTCCTGGGCTGCCAGAGCACATCGGCAGAACCGAGACTTTTCCTATGACTCTCTGATGAGCCTGCTAATGCGGTGTTCATTTCCCTCTCTCCTGGAAAACGAGGGAGGTTACAAAAGTCACTCGTTTTCTGCAGATTTCAAGGCTGCAGATGTGCCCGGGTGCTTCTGCCAGCTGCAAGGGGGGACGCGGGCTCTGTGAGACAAAGCTCTGCTGCCATGTAAGGCTTTTTCTGCTTCCAAAACGTAGGACTTGCCGTTGAGATGAAGCCATAGGAGAGCTCATAAGATGGTTTTATTTCCCTCTCAAAAGAGGGCTCAGTAACGTCACGAGTCACAGAACCTCATGCGATGTTATGTGAAACACAAACGCGAGCGTTTCCAACTGAGACTCGACTTTACCAGATGGCTCTGGTGCATTTTAGTGATGTTACTTTGCACCAGCCTGTGGGATAAGTGCCGATTCCTGGATATTACCAGCAAGACATTTGCAGGCCAAAAGCAGGAATTACACATATCTTGCTCGAGAAACAAAAAGGGAGGCAACATTTAGGACGGGGAACAGGGGAAAGATGATTCATTTGCGTAGTTCTGGGATCAGTTCCTAGAAAGAGCAGTAATAAAAACCTACCACCAGATGTCATCTTAAAGCCATCTAACAGCTCCCAAAACAGCTGGGACAAAGATACCGGGAAATAGGGAGGTACTGGGGGTTTTTAGCGGGGTACAAAGTCGCAGGGATCACTGGACCCCGACATGGTGAAGGATCCCGGAGATGTTCCAGAGCTGACTTTGCAAAATCTTGCTGAGATAAAATGCAGCAAAATATAAAGCATTGAAATTTAACTTTAAAAAAAATAAGTTCTAAAGAAAAACTATTTCTAAAAACTGGTATTCTGAGACTTAATTCTGCTGAATGTAGAGAGAAGAGGCTGATGAATCCGGGTAGTTCCACCTGCTTTGTCACTCATTAAAATATGATGGATACGATAATAATTTTTTATTCCCTTAATTACCAAAGCTTTGCTGCACCCTGTGTTTGAGCTGTCATTAGAACAGATATTTGCAGGTGGTTGATATTTAACATTTGGGAGTGTGGGAAAACTTCCTGTGAAGGAAATCCAGAAAACAAGACGCTTTTTGCCCACATACAAAGTACTTTTAATCTGTTACCTTTGTAAAGATGATTATATTTTTTGTAGTTAAACATACGGAGAAAGTTTCACTGTAGAGTCTTGATGGAAATTCTGAGAGTAAATTTAATCAAGACATTGCAGAATAGAGAGATTTTAATCCAACTGTAAGAATAAGTCTCTGTTCAGCATTTAGAGTTGGTGCTAATATGTTCAACATCAAACTCCCTCAAGGACGTTTTAGATCATATTGAAAAGACTAGATGTAAAATTAATGATAAATGATAATGAAAAAACTTATTACTAATATAACTTGTCCAAGACCCTTTTTGGTTACAACTCCTTTGGGTTTTAACTGTTTGGGATTTGGTTATTTTATCCAAAACCGTACAGTAAATGAACTTTGTTTGTTGAAGAGTTTCAGTAAAAATAGCTCAGCCTCTGCCAAAGATGAGGTCGGGGAAAAAATCAGCCTCTCACCAATGTAAAACAAAACCAAATCCTCCTCACAACTGGTTAATGAGATATTCTAGTCCTGCCGTGCTTTGGAATGGATACTTGGAATCTGGCGCTGCGGCACAGCAGGAAGAAAGGTATTTTTTACCATACCTGTTATGGGCTGCCTACATGTAGATAAGTGATAATTTGAAATATAACAGTTTGTATGTGAAAAATCCCAGGCTTATTTCATCTTGGCAGCCGGATCCCCATAATATCTGAGCTGGATTAAGCAGATTCCAGGCAGGGACCGGAGCGGGGGTGTGAGCTGTGTGACCAGGAGATGGGAAGAACGGGAAGAGTAAACGTTGAACTTGCAAGTCCTGGAGAGAGGAGGAGACCAGAGGAAAGGGATGAGCCCTGTGGGAAACGTAGCAGGGAACGGGCAATTAGAGGCAATAACAGCAGGGTTACCACCATGGAGCCCAGCTGCGGTCACCGAGCTGCGAAGGGCTCAAGGGTGGGAAGAGGACGAAGACTGGGATCCGGACCGGGATCGGGATCGAGACGCCCGAATGGCCGCCCCACTGACAGCTTCATTCGCCACCGCTATCAACACACGGTGATTTGCTGTCCTGCCCGTCCATCACTGCCCGTCCCGCTCTCCTACTGCCTGAGTCTCTTATTTATAACCCGCCCTCAGAGACTGACCAATGAGAGCGAGGCGCCCATAGCAACGCCCCCTCTCTTTCCTGCCGCTGCCTCCCGCGCGCCTCTCGGGAGTTGTTGTCGCTCCTGTGATTGGTCAGACTACGTGTCGCTCAAGCGCCCACGACCAATCGGAAAGGGACACTCACGTGGACTACCTGCGAATCCCTCAGCGTAGTTTCTCTTTCTCATTGGTA
>VZTB01003556.1:32872-54031 GCA_013397245.1 Thryothorus ludovicianus
GGTCGGCGGCGGGGAGCGGGGCCGCTCCGGGCAAGGTGCTCCACTGCCGGCGGAGGGGTCTGGCTGCGGGGAGGTGAGCGGGGCGTTCCGGGAAGCAGGTGCGCGCAGGGGCCCCGGCGGCGGCAGGTGAGAGGCGGCGGGCGCCGCGGGAAAGCCGCGCTCGGATCCCGGGGCAAGGGTCCGGCAGCGCTCGGCGCGGATCTTTGCCCGGCCGGGATTGCCTTGGAATTTCGCTTTGCCGAGAGCTGTAAGGACTTGGCGCGGGTTTTGCTGTTGAAGTGCTACCCTGTAAAAATAGGTGAATCACGCGTTAATGATAGGCTCGAGTGTTCAGGTGTATGTGCGTATATGTTGGCTTTATGGCCTTCAGGTGAGACGTGCTGTATAAATGTTGATGGTCACCCTTAAATGTTGTATTCCTTGGAGGGTCGAACGGGTTTTTGCTTCAAGTACGGGGGACTTTCCACTGGGGTGTTCCTGTAAGTGATGCTGTAACAGTTGAAAGCTACCATTTCAAGAGTAATGAGTTGAATTTGAAGAGTACTGAATTGAATTTTATTTGAACCTTTCTGTTTACCCCTCTAAAAAAAGCAACAGCTAATATTTAGGCTAGTTTATGAGAAGCCTTTGTGCTTTAACTGGTGGTTTTTTTTTTGTTTGGTTGGGTATTTTTAAATAGAGATCAGAGTTCTAGCATATTTTATTGTCTGCAAAATCAACAGACTTACAGTTCCATGGATTTAATTAGGCAGTGGAATTTGCAACCTAAGATAAGGTTTTTTTATGAGAAACTCTGACGTGCCCTGTGGACTAGTCATAAACCTTTCCATTTAGTCATCATCCTTGGAAATTTTTGTTGCATGCCAATAAAAATGTCATTTTTCTGATTCTTGCAGTGTTCAGCTGTAGACATGGCTGAGTAATTCCATTGTCCTTTTTGGTTTGTGTAAAACTTTCATGCAAAACGAGTAGTTTAAACTGAAGGCAGAGGTGTGTTCCCTACACCTGCTGGTGAGTGTATGCTCTCCTGTGTTTTTTTACTTTGATTTGCTTTGTGGCTTTTCATTAGGATGAACAGCTGGCAGTGGGACCAAGCACAAATTAGGGCCTACAGAGCAATCCTTGCTTCAGTTCTTCATAATTTTGTGTCTGTGGACAGCCAGAGTTAGTTCAGAAGAGCTGGTCTGGTGGCACAGGCCTCCTGTAACCTAGTTATACCCTCTAATTCCAGATATTTGCTTTTGCCATTGTAATCCTTTATGCAAATGGTTTCACAGACTCAAGAAAGAAATGCAGGGTTAAAGGAGGCGATTGTTTCTGTGTCTGCTGCAGAAAAGAATGAAGCTTGTGGTTCACTTGCATCATAGGTTTCCTTTCTGTATTTTTCCTGTAGCAGACAACTGTGCATTTGCACAATGGCAAAGCCCTTTATTGTGTCCTTGCAGTGTGGCATCTTGCAAACTGGCACAAAAATAAGAGCTCTGCTAGGCAAGATCAAAAAAAGGTCAATGTTAGTAATGTTTTCTTAAAGCCCTTTTCCTGCTTATTAGTTCTGTAACATTCATTTGGAGCTGTGTGTTCATCAGTAAGTCCATCTAATAATCAGCAACTGTATCGCACTGGCTCCATCTGTTGTCTCTTGCCAAGTCTTCTTTCTGACTTAGATTGTAAGCTCCTTTTCATATGATCCTGTCACTTTTTGTTAAGTTGAACACATTGCTGGTCGTGGCTAAGCCACTTTCTGATGTGATTGTCCTGTTGGTTGCACTGGAGAAATGTAACAGCTTTTGCAGGCAGGAGTGGAGTTGGTTGAGATAACTTTGCTTTTGAAGGCTGACGTTGTACACTCCAGGTCCACAGGTCTCAAACTGTGAGTTACGTGTTTTCCACTGTACAGGGAGCTTCAGATTGGTTTGTAAATACCAGCAGACATAAGTGTCTGCAGTGCTTTAAGAACAAGGGGTTTGGGAAGCCCTGTTCTCCCTTCAAAAAGTCATAAATTAGTGAAGACTTACTTTTGCGTTTGTGCAGCTGCTGCTGCAGTAAACAAGGTGCTTGGTGTTTCACTGTAAAGTGAAACCAGTAACACAGGCTTGTGCTTAGTAAGGGTGGGCTACAGAATGTATCTTAAGTATTTGTGGAGATGATACTTTTAGCTGGAAAATAGAAATATTGACTGCCTTGTGTGGTGATGCATAAATATGAGATTGTGTCCAAGCGATGTCAGTCAGGTATGAAATTCAGCCTGTTTACTTGGTCTTCATCCCCCTTTCAAGCATTCATGTTCTCTTTCCTTTGCTTTTCTGTTCTGGAATGTCTCACTGGCTGCATTGAAACAACAAAAGTTGCTTCCAGTCTCATGTGAAACCCTCAGTGCTAATAGAGCTGTCGTCCCTCATTGCAAATCCAGCAGAGAGGCTGGGGGGGAAATTCCTAGATTGAGATGTTACAATACCTGTTGGTATTAGAAGGCTTTGATTCCCTTTCTTTTTAAGAGCTCAGCAAATGCCAGCCTGCTGATACCTGGAAGGCATGAGCAGCTTCACTGTCTCTCCTGGACTCTGTTTTGTTAAGCAAATGTAATGTATTGAAATTATCCATTTGAAGCAGCAGCTGTGTCTTGTACATGATCTGCTTGAGTGGTTATTTAACTCTAAGGATGCTCTGTAACCAGGCTAGAGCCTGTCTGCACCGTGGGTTGGGGTGACTGAAACCAGGAGGGGAATGGATTGTTGCAAGATCCTTGCTAGAGCTTTAGTTTTGTATTGTAATTGAACCCTAGAAAATGCTGGTAATTGCATTGTGGGCATAAGGATCAAGTAGTTTATTATTTGTTTGTGAGTTTTTAATATTCTCCCTCAGTTTTATTTGCCTTCTAAATATGTGCTAGAATTTATGCCTATGCCTGATGAAAATATTTTTAAACCTACAAACTTGGCCCTGAATCCTGAGCTCTGCAGTAATAGCTGGTCTCTCTTACTCATTTCAAACTTGGCTACAGTCACAAAATAAATGAACTGTTTGTTTCAGCTTAGCCTCTTTTGGAGGTTTGTTTGCATTATAAAACCATGATGCAGTTGAGCAGACTTTCAGTTTCTGGATTGGTGTAGTAGAGCTAATGCAGGTCTCTTCTGAGGAATGTCAGTCCCAGTTAGCAGGAAGTTTGCTATGACAGTGCTGGCTAGAGCTGGGAATTATCCTGTACAGGGGAGATGAAATGAAAGCAAAATGTCATGTAAGTGAAAATAGAAAATATTGGGGTTTTCATGTTAAAATTCAGTGCTGCAACTAAGTCTATAAACTGAACTTGGAGACTTGTCCCATAAAGTAGTCAAAAAAGACTTCAGTTCAGGATGAGCTGGGCCAAACATAGTCCAAGCTCTGATATTTGTAGCTACCTCATCTGTAAATATTTGATATTGTCTTCCTCTCAAGGACAAGAAGCTAAGTTATGGACAAACCAAGGAACTTTTCTCTATTGTGGGAGCAGGTGATAGCATCTGAGAACAAAATTGTTGAGTGCTTAGTTGTTTTTACCTGTTCAGTTTATGTTCTTAAGTTTCATTTTTAAACATTTTTTTCATTGGTTTTATTTCTTTTTCATCCAGACTAAGGACCTCAGTCAATTCAGTCTTAGCAAAATTTTGTTCTTTACATTTCTTTGAAGCCCTTCTGAAATTTGCGCAGTGCTACAGTGAAGTCTTCTTCCCCTCGAGTTATTATTTTGGTGAGTGACACTTGCCAGCTTAATTCTTTTAATTCCTTTATATTTTTGTAGTGCTGGCTGTTGAAGCTTCATCAGACTTCAGGTTTAAATAGTTAACTCTTGGCAAAAGACTTTTGTCAAAGCTTTGGCATCTTGTTGTTCATAAAACCTTTTCAAATTAATAACATGCATCTGCCAGATTTATGGCTTTCCAGGCTGAATGCCTAGCGACATCTCTGTGTCTAAAAATGATTGTTGTTATTAGGGCCATCTTTTAGGAAATTGTAAATTTGACATTGGAGTGCAAATATGCACATATTTACAAAGATACTGGGGACAGAAAACCTCTTAGTAATGAGTTTTAATGTTCTTTGGAAGGATCTTGTTTTGTACTCTGAGGCATAAAAGGGATGCTGCTGAATTTGAGGAGCCTTACCCATTTTATAAAATGTCAATAACTGGCTAATATATGCCACCTGTTAGTTTGACACTGATGTTTAAGTTACAAATTGATGTGGGGTTTCCATCTTTAAATAACTGCAGGCTCAGGCACTGGTTTTGAAAGGTAAATCTCTAACCAAATTAATGTTGAAAGGGGTTATAGTTATAGTAATTTCTGTGATTAAAAAATCATTCAGTGAAAAAACTGATCTGAATATAATATTAATATGGATTTTTTTTTTCAAGGTGTGTTTTGGCAAGCCAAGAAATTAAAATGTGGTAGGCCATGAAACATTCTGAAATTGTGCTTTTTAGAAATGTAAGAAATGGCTGAATAGGGCAGATATGAATTTTGAGAGGTGAATTTCAGAATTACTTTGATGTTGGCAGAGTGGGGTGCATTTGTCTTGTATAGGAGTGTCAGAAAAATTGTTCTGAAAGCTGAGAATTTATTAGGAAATGTTTTTTCTAGCATGTAGTGTCTTTTAACTGTCTGTTGAGCACAGCTTAAGGGTCTTAAAGCCCAACCTTAATATGAAAAAAACACCCAACAACCTTTTAGTTGGTTACAGGATTTACAGGATAGTCTTGGATTCTGTTCATTGCACTTTAATTAACCATACAAGGTAGTAAATTAAAGTACCTCAGACTGACTTGGCAGTCAATTAAACCTCGGTTGATTTCATTGAGAATGTGATCATTAGTGTAATTGGCCAAAATGACAGGAGGCCCACTTGGAATTGTGCCCACTTGAAATTTTCCTCTAATTCTGTGTATGCAATCCTGGGCAAGATAATGGAGCTGTATCCTAATAATTTCCAAGGATTTTGTGTAGCTGTCTGGAAAGGTAAACTCTAGCAGGCAAAATTGAAGGAATGGATTACTTGGGAATCCAGATGGCAAAACCTTTTGGGGTTTATTTTGTGTGAAATACATTGAATTTCTTCTCTCACTGGGGAATTTGTACAGAGTTTTGCAAAGTTCACCATGTGATTTCAATCAAAAGGATGTGTATATGTGTGAGGGAGACTTTTTGCTTTGTTAAATAGATGTAGTAACTGTGTTGAGGCTATCTTTTGTTAGTGGTATCTGGATACTTAAGAGATTTAGGCTTTTCCTCCTGTTTAATACTGCTTATCTAGCTTGGTTGTTCTTCCTCTAGTTAAAACAGCAGTAGTCTTTTCTATTTTGTTTTTTCATTTTTTTATCTTGCTTTGCCTGAGAATTTCTAGTGTTTAGCTTGCTGGGTTGCAGTGTAGACGTGTTTTTTCACTGGATTTATTAGAGGATTCTGCACTTTCTGTGGAGTGGTGATCCTATGGTACCCTGTGATACTGGATTGCCAGGTTGTGCATTTCTGGGGGCAAGTGCTTGCCTCCTTCCCTGGAAAGTGTCTGGTGCATGCAGGTGCTACTCTGATGGAAATAAGTTCTAAAAAATTGTTCCTTCAGTTAGAGTAGCTTTTCTGGTCATTCTTCAGAGATAGTATCTTCTGATTCAAAAAAATAATTGTTAATACCATGGTTTCTTTTATCTGTTCTCCTTCCTGGAAAAGTAACCAAAATATAGCTTGTCCTTTTCAGATCAAAAGGAATTATTTAAGTGGGCCTTGGAAACTCCCAGGCATCTTGTCTATAGCTGAGGAGGTTCTCTGGGCTATTTTTCTCCATCCTGTGGTGCTTCTGTGCCTTTTCCAGGCCCTCAAGGCTCCTGAGTCAAGAATATGCGATCAGAAACTGGATCCTGATCTCCTGTGTGCCAGTTGGCCACTATCATCTGAAAAGTGCAGTCAGAGCAGGCATGTGGGAGTCTACATACAAAATTCTGTAGGAAAACCATGGTGTGAGATTTGATAGAGATTAAATTGTCATAATCATGCCTTGGTAAGAGTCCCTTATACCCACTGACATCCATTTAGAGAGGTGTTAAGATGTTTGAAATAAACACCCTTCTTTTTTGGAGCGGACGACCTCAAATTAATTCCAGGCAGTTCAACAGAGCTGATTTCTGAAAGCAGGGAGGGACTGTGTGTTTGCCTGATGTGTTGGCACAGAGCATCTCTGAAAGACACACTGCATGCAAAATGTGGGTATAGCAGCACTGCTGTGCTTTCAGAGGACAGCTGGTGTGCCTCTGTTTTTGAGATGCTTTTCAAATGTAGTGTATTGTTCAGGTTCTGTACATCTTTGTAAATAGAAGTGTAATTGCCTGCTCTGTGGTTATTTTGCCCACCTTTTTAAAAATAATTTCGTTTTCTTTCCCTCCCACTAGTTTTTCATTCAGCCTTGGGGAAAAAAAAAGTATCCCCTTTGAGACTGTTTGCTTTGTTCAGGCTTTGTAGGTGCTCACCAAATTGCTGTAAGTGAACAGTCAAGTTTGGAGTAGATTAATAACCTTCTAAGTCTAAGATTTAAAGAAAAAAATAATTAGTCTACCTGTCAAGTTTGCTAGTCCAAGCTGTATTTGATGGGCTCCAGAGTCATCCTGATTAGTTCATCATCCTCTTAAAAAGAGAAAAAAATCTTTGTCCTCTTCCCTTTTTCCTCCCTTTTCTCCTACTTGGCAAATGTAGCTTGTTTTCTGTGTTTTCAGTTGAACTGAAATTAATACAGCTTTAAAAAATATCTTCGTAGGGAAAACTTGTCTGGCAGATTGTTATAAGAATATTTTGTAGCAGGATTGTTCGTATTTTTATAAATTTGTTCAGTGGATATAACCTTGTGTTCCTACCGGGTAAGGACCTGGTCCTGGAACACTCATAAAAGGAAGCTTTAAAAACAAAGTTTTGATGCTTCAAGTAAATAACTTTCCTTATGTCTTTTGAAAATAGTTCTATATTTTTTTTTTATAGTTGGAGATCCCTTGTTCGTTCCAGGAAGTGAAATCCTCTCTTGCCGTAGCAAAAAGTATTTAAGTAAAAAAAAAAGGGTTGGAGGGAAGAGGATGAAAGTTGTTTGTTACCAGTTAAATGTTGAGTTCCAAGCTCATTTGTGTCAGAATAGCCAGAGCATAGGGTATTTCCATGAATCTGAAGGAAAAGTTCATTAGGTTGCTGTCTCTACTGTTAATGTTGTGAGGTGGTTTGTTTTATTTCTTTGTTTTTTGTGCCTATGCTTTGATATCTTCGTTAACTGCTTATTCTCTTAAACTGGTGTAAGCTTTGTTGGAGTCCTATCAAACTTATAAAATACCTTCACAATAATGACAATTTCCATTTCTTGTATTTTAGGATCCAACAAGAGTAGAGAAGACAGCAAATTACCTAAGATGTGAGAAGTCCTCCCGTAGTGAAATCAAATCTGATTTTCAAAATGGACCGAAGTAAGCGGAATTCAATAGCAGGATTTCCACCACGCTTGGAGCGCGCTGAAGACTTTGATGGGGGCACTGGAGAAGGGACTGCATCCCAGCTAGGAAGAGTTTGTACCTCTTCATACAGAGCCCTGATAAGTGCCTTTTCCAGACTTACTCGTCTTGATGACTTCACATGTGAGAAAATTGGCTCTGGTTTCTTCTCTGAGGTGTTCAAGGTGTGTGTTTAGTTTTTTTTCCTCTCAGTGTTGATTTCTTCATGTTTGATGATGAGAATGTACGAGATTGTTGGCCAAAGTACTTTCCACTGAAGGCAAATGATAGTCCTTGTATTTGCTTCACTCAAAATGAGCAAGTGATAAAGAACTTTCAGGCTCCTAATATTTCCTCTATCACTCTTGCAGCTGTTTTTTTTGTCACTTATAATTTTTTTGAGGAGTTGCAGATCTTTTTGGGAGAAAGAGAAAAAGCTAAAAATAACTGGTTTATTTTTTTTACCTCTGCAATATATTTTTGCATTCATGTAGTGTTAAACACTATGGCTGTTGGTTTTCCCTTATGTAAGTGTAAATGTCTTTAATTTAGCTGGTTTATTGGTTTTGTGGGATGCTGCACATTCCTTTGGTAATCTTTGCCTCACAACTCTTAGATGCATGTGTTAAGGAGTTCCATACACGATTGCTGAAGTTGGAACCACAGATTTTATTGCTGTGAAATTGCAATTAACTGCTCTTCTCTGTTTCCTTTGCTGCTTATGCCACACTTCTAACTCCAATTATCAGAGATTGGTTTGGAGTAAATAATATGAATGAGAAAATCTGATGTTGTCAATGGCTTGCTGCTATGAGTGTGGGATATGGAAAAGACCTTTTTAAAGCAATGATTTTATAGTTCTGGTAGTGTTTCTGCTGCTATGACTGTTCTGGTAAGGTTTATTGTGGAGAAACAGGACATTGAGTTGTCTTTCAGACATTGAAAAAATTATTTGTTTCCTTGCTGTAGTTCCTGACTTTACATGAAGTTACTCTCCACATTGTTTCCATTTCAGTGAAATGCCAGAAAACTATCTTACAGTATATTTTGTCTGTTCCATGACAATTCATCTGTTTTTTTTCTTGAAGTTAAACCAAAAAACCTTTTATCCAGTTTTATTGCTGTAAATAGATACCTGTATTAGAAAATGGAATTTATTTTTATATTGCTTTAATACCCAAAGGCATTGAGAGCTCCATGTATATATCTCCTCTTATGTAAAGGCAATTCACTCCAGTGAAGTTTTTCTGTTTAGACATACAAAGTTTTAGTTTTCACTAATAAAAGTTTTTAGTTCCTTCAAATGGGTAGACATGAAGAACTTTATTCAGGGAGAATGTAGGAGACTCAGTGCAGGACTTTTCTTTATAAAGCCAGCTTTTGTAACAGTTGAAAACAAAGGTTTGTTTGGTGGTTTTTGTTTGGTTGGTTTTTGTCTTATTTCCCTGTTTGGAAAACTTTCTGTAATGTGTTTTGCAGCAATTGATTTTGTGTGGAGACATTTTCTAATGTTAAAATTTTTAAAGTTCTGTTTGTTACTGGCATTTATCTTTACAGCTTCTGTGGTGAAGCTGCTGTGCCCTGTATAAAGGTACCAATAGACTTGGGTCGTGTCTAAATAACTAGGAAATAACAGACCTCTCTTTACTTGTGAGAATTTCAGAATTCAGGTGGAGGGGAAAAGGTAGCAAAAAGGAAAGACGAATTTCCAGCATTCATAGTAATTAATTTGAGAATTTGTCGATTGAGAGGAATCCCTGATACCCAGTTTATTTCTGTGCATAAGCAAGTCCTCTAATTCTTTTTTGCAGTGAGCTGACCTAGACATCCCAAGGTGTTGGATAGAGTTGGTGACACTACTGTGGGAGGATGGTGGTAGTCTGAGTATCTGGTGTCTGTTTTCACAGAAACAGCCACAGTCCCCCTGCAGGCAGACACTGAGTGATGATAAACTCTTCTTTTGCATCAGTTTCGACCAGAGCTCTGCAGTTACGGTGCAAAGGGGTGCGAATGCATTACAGCTTTATCACAGATGCAGTTCCAAACTCATTTAAACAGGTTTCTGTTTTGCTGCTTTATCAGCCTGACCACCTCTGTCATTAATCCTACCCTGCTGATGATCAGATTTCATGTGAGAACCTTGATGTGCTTCCAGTAAGGAGAGCCTCGTGGCGTGACACAGTTAGATTTCAGTCTGATCTGCAGGCTCACAGCTAAATGATTGAAGTTGAGAAAAATCCAGGATAGTTCTAAACTTACTGTGTAAGCAATTTTACAAGAGAAGTGAAGCCTTCCCTTTAAATCATCAAAGGTGTCTCAAAACCTACCATGTCTCCAGAGCTTTTTCAATAATGTAGTTATCTATTGTTTCGTATCATACATTGGGTTCGCTCAAGTGATTTAGCAAAGAATGCTTGGACTGTTTTAAGGGTTTGGGATTTTTGTTTTGTTATGTAGCTGACAATTTTTTTCAGTGATTTCTTCCCCTCCATTCTTTTCTGTGGAAACCTCTTTTTAAAATATAATCTTATTGTGGTGTATAGAAGCTGCCTTCTCTTAACTTGTGAATAAGAGTATGTTACAGCTCAGATGTGTATGGTAGTGGTCATATGTGCTATGAATGATCTTTTAACATTTCTAGTGCACCTTTATTCATAAACGTATTAAAATATGTGGTTTATTTAGGACAGAGTATTAAACTAGTGTTTTGATTTTGTTAGCCATCATTGTAACACTTCAAATTCATGTTCACCTGAACACTAGATGTTATAGAAACTAGTTTAGAAAAACTGAACCTTGTCAAAATATTTGCAATCTAGTTTGAAGCAGCTGACTGACTAGTGCCTGTTCTAAATTTCAATAGTAAGTGCAACACCCTGAGGTTTGCTTTTAAGGTTGAGCTGGGCAGAGACTGTTTGTATAAATAAACAGCCATGATCCCAAACCCTTAAACTGCTAGTTGGGAAAACCAGCTGATGAAGCTGTAAGGAATTGTGAGAGAATCCAAGCATTGTACTGAAATGAAGTATTGTATTAGGAAATGGTTACTATTAATTATAAAATATATCTTTTGGAACAGCAGTCAGACTAAAATCCAGGATGATCATCTATTCACATTTACCTTCAGGTCCAAGGCCAGTACTAAGTATTCAAGATGCTGTGAATTTCCTTCATGTGTTCTTTTTGTCTCTGCATTCTGTAGCTGAACTTTTGAGAGAGACTGGAAATACTTGTCACATTCCAGTGTTAAAAATGGACAGTGTATTTTTTTTATACAGTTTATTAATTTTGTATATACATGAAAACATGAGTCATTGATCCAACATAGAATTGTACAAGGCCAGGTATAAACACAAAGAGAGGGCATCATACTTTTGGGTGTCTAAACAAGATGGATGGTGGGTGCAAAAGGATCAGTATCCTCAAGGTATTTGTGCTGTATGTGCTTATACTGTGAGCATTCCTATTTGAATACCCTGTAGTGATGGTCCTCAATTCATTAATTAGTTGTTAGTCTTTGTTTGTGTGGTCAAATGAAGGTTCTCTGACTTTCCAAAGTGCTGACTGATCAGGAAAGGTGTGCCTGTCCAAATACGTACCTTGTACCTGAGGCTAGGATCCTGTTTCTGGTGTTTATATAATGTCTTCAGGGTGTTTAAAGATAAGCAGCATCCAACTGTCTAATGTGAAAGGAGAAACGAGGCTGGAGTTGTGCTCAGAGGGACTGTGAAGAGCACATATATAATTCTGAGCATACATATCATAAATGATACTAGATAGTGTATAATTTATGATATTGTGTCTCATGGGCACGTTGTCATGGTGGTGGGCTTGATCTCTGGAACATCTTGTTCTAGACTGTGGGAGGTTTAAGAGATATTTCTGATCTGGCTTTCCCAAAGTGACTCAATGGGAAGTTTGGGGGTTTTTTGTACTTTATGACTTCATTACCATTCAGATTAACATTTCTTTCTGTGTTTGTCTGTAATTTTGCAGGTCTTGAGGAGTCTAGTGCAGAAATGTTTAATGTCACTTTCTTCTGTTGCCTCTGTCCTAGGTTTGACAGGACTTGCTAACTAGAATAACAGTGCAGAGTAGGAACAGAACAGTAGAGTGAGGGATTAATTAATGAGATTTCAGACCCAAAGGTTGTGAGAGGTCTATTGACCAAAACAAAAGTACCTTATGTTTAATGGGCATGGACCTCCTGTTCTGTGGCCTTGAATCCTTGTTTGCAATGAAGGTTTTCATTTGGGTTTGTTGATTTTTTTTGCTCAGATAGATTTCAGATATGAAGTGGCCTTCACCACTTTGTGAAATAACAATGAACAAGGTAATGGTCCAAACTTAAAAGTTTCAGGTTGTTCCAAGTGGCAGCTTCTGTCAGGAGGAAGGCAATGCAGGTCATTGATTTAGAGGAGACCTCACTCAGCTCCTCAGGAAGCTCCCAGAGGAGACTCCCCTGTCTTACCCTGCTCTGTTGTGTCCAAGTGTTTGTTTGGCTGTCCCTGGCCAGTCTGTAACCTGGTTGGAGTCAGTTGTGGCACAGAGTCAGATGCCTTACAGTAGTAACTCTATGTGTATAGCTATTGCAAAACATATATACATTTTGCTTAATCAGTCTTATTACCTAAATTGAAAATTAATGTACATGTAGGCAGAGATTTTATGAGAATTAGTACAGTATCCTTACCTAAGCCAGGCATGAATATTTCTGCTCTGTTCTTTGCATCTACTTTTGGCTTGTCCTTTAAACTTCCATTATAAAAGATTCTACAGCCTCCTTTGGTGTGTCCAGGCTATAATTTATTATTTTTTAAATGATCCTTTTATAGATAGAACCTCCCAGTTTGAGTTGTTTCTACAGCTGGTCCTTCCTATTTGCTTATTGACTCTACTAGCAACTCATTACTGACAGAGGGTTCCATTTTCCTGTGGCATTTAGTCAGAAGAGTTACGTGTCTGGGAGTGTGTGGAAGGAGGGGAGCAGACATTTGAGTAGCTTGGCTAATAAGCATGCAAGGAAGGGAATGCCAGTTCATATTAAATGGAGAGTATGACTACAAAAAGGACATGGAAAAGGTACAGGAAAAAAGGCAAGGGACCTGCTGCTTGCTTTTCAGCCCACGCTCAGCAAAATCCCATTGCAGAAGTTGGTGGAAACAGTGTCTCAGAGTTTGCAGACAACACTTTCCTGGGCTGGAATCTTCAATAACTTTGGTTTTATCAGATAAACAGGCACTGCAATATATGAACAGTTAAAGTGTTTTAAATCTAAATGCGAGTCTGTGCATTATTGCTGGTCTTTGCAGGATGGTCAAGAACAGAATTGGTTTGGAGCTCCCCCCTGCAGGACAGGGCCTCAGCACTCTCGCAGTGTTCTGCAAGCGAGTTCTTGCTCTCCTCTGTTTGCTGCATAATGGGATGCCAGTCTTCAAGACTGTCAAGCCTCTACCTTCCCTGCTGAATTCTTTTGAGGAGATAGTGGTCAATTGTCAGCACAAATCAAGGAGAATCTGGGTACTTCAGCTGGAGGCAAACTTCTCTTTATTCTATCAGACCCTTTTGATTATTATTTTAAAACTCCCAATATAAACAGTGACAACAGGAAGAAGTTTTTTTGTTAATACCAAACTAAGATGAATTTGACTCAGTACAGCTCTGGCTTTTGCTTATGAGCGGTTTCATTGCTTTGTCACCAGACTTTAGACCAACATTGCATTCTTCAAGGTGACATTAATATAAATTAAAGTCAGTTAATTGGGCAGAATGCTTGTGTAGAGGAAGATAGGAAGGCTAATTGTGTGTAGGTATTTTTCTATATGGTAACTGTTGTACATAAGATTTAGAATTGCTGAAACCATAGCTTGGCTAATACTGTGTGTGCATCATGTCCCCAGACTTATAAGGAAGTACCAAGAGTTCTCCTCTTGGCATTAGTACTGTACTGCAGATAATCACACTAATATTTTTTTCCCTGGAAACTAATTCTTCCCCAGTAGGCCTAATTGCTTTCTGAGAGTTTTGCTTAACGTCGAGGTTTGGCATTTTTATTGGTGTCTAGGCTTTCCTACCTCACTTTAAATCTTTGTTTTTCTTTGCTTTATGGATTTGTGGAATCAAAAAGCATAGTGTGGGAAAAGGCCTCTTGTCTTGCTCTTAATCCTTCTGTTGTGGGCAAGAGCAGCTTTATATGTCTTTGTGGGTGGACAAGTCCTTAACTTGCTCCTTAAAGCTGATAGCAGAGATGACTGCAGTGGAGTTAGTGCCTCTGAAGAATCTGATTGAGCAAGAGAGGAGTGGTTGCATCATAACCACACCGGAGTGAAAAGCCTCCCAACAGCAGATCAGGCTGCTCTGACTTCCTGTGAAGTTCATGTTCATGGTTAGTCCCTTCAGCTGGTTGAGCTGGAAGGGCAGAAGCTCCTGGAAAAGGGATGGTACCAATTTATTGAGGAATTGAGGAAGCATCTGGAAGAATTGCTTTCCATCATCAATAAATGCTTTCCTCATACCTTCTCTGTCTAGAATGATTGTCACTTTTTAAGGAACAAAATAATAACACTGTCAATTTAGAAATTTGAAACACAACAAAAACACCATTCTGCATAACACTTGGATTTTTTTGGTATTCAGGTTAAAAATATTCTGAGAGCATCAATAATGTAAAATTTCACTTGAAATCTCAAATATTTCTCATGCATTTTCTTTGTTCTTATGGCTTCAGTTTCAAAGTTCTCTCACTTTGTTGCGTGTTGTTTTGAACATTTAGTGAAAGCTTTGTACTGGAAAAGGATCTTATTTGCCTCTAAAATTAGCAGCCTGATCAGAGGCCTAAACATAAGTGTCTGAACATGTGTTTTTTCAAGAACTTTGTCAAACTTTAGAGGTGAGTTCACACAGTATCCATGATATTCATGGTACTATTTGATAGGCTTAAAAGATACTTTAAGTTATTCTATTAAGTATTTATAGGAAATTTTGAAATTGTAGGCTTTAAATACTTTCTCAACATTGTATATTTGACTTTTCTGAAGATGAACACCAATTGTTAACTTGGTGTTAGCACGTAAGGACAAAGAAACAAAAATTGGTTTAATAACTAGAGAAGTGATTCAGTGGATGACTTCAGTCTTAGTGTGTTTGCTGTATAAAAATTGTCGTTACAGTGCCTAGACAGACTTACAATAAGGAAATAGTTATTTGAAGGTTCTCTTCAGTGTAATTAGAAAGGCAAGAAAAAGCCCAATGGCTAAAAGCTGTAGTAAGAATTGTGCTTATTTTAAAATATAAGTGTCTGTGGGACATGCCTTAGCAAAATTTTTCTTTCTCCTTTTACTTTATTAGTGATATTTGTGATCATCTTTATTTCTGTCTTAGAATGTCCTTGATTAAATTTGGTAAGGTATTGAGGAAGTTACAGCTTCCAGCAGTATGACATCAATTTTGGAAAACAGAGGTCTGGACAATAGGAATTCTTTTTTTTAAACTGATGCGTGGGTTTTTTTCCTCTTGAAATCGCTGTAGCTACATCAGGTGAAATGAGATACTTCAAGGTCTGCTTATGACAAGTAGTGACAGAAGCCATCTTTTTAGGGAGGAAAAGAAGTAGGGAATGAGCAAGTGGATTATCCACATTTTGGTTTTGCAAATATATTATTTGATCTTTTAGGCATGGGGATTATGCTTTGTGACTGAAAAGTGACACCCATTTGACCAGGGCCTGTCTTCCCTCACTCAGGTATAGAGCCATTGTTCTTGTCCCTGTGTGATAGGAAGCCTGTTAAAAAAACAGACAGCATCTTCTTGTCCATTTGTGCCTTTTGGACTATTTTTTTTAATAGGATAGAATTTTAAGCTGAAAATCTTTTCCTTTTGACTAGTGAAGGAAACTCAGCTTGCTCAAGGTGACTGAAGTAAGGTATTGGAGGCTAAAGGTCTCTCCTGGGAAGTTACAATGTTAAAACAAGCTACTAATTGTTTGGGAATACAGTCACTGTATTATGTAATCTAGCCAAGGAGGCTCGAATAACTCTGGAACTTCAAACTCTAGAGTTGTATCAAAGAGGTGATCCTGATTTGTTTCTTTCTATTCTAATTCTTGTCAGGAGTAGGAAGAAGCACCATTGTGGAATTGAGGCATAAATGCTGAGGATGCTGGTGCTTTCTTAGTGAAGGCAGAACTCTTGTGAGTTTGATTGTTCTCACACTGATGTGTGAAGTATCAGTCCTTTGGAGCCCTTCTTCCAACTGCTAAGATGATTTGTATGGCAACCACTTAACCAGACAGTTGTCTTCCTCTTGCTAATGTTTTTTTTTTGCTATTGAGGTGCCAAGCTGCTGTCATCCTAGTCCTTGTCACTTAATTAGCAAATGCTTTTATAGGGCATAGGGTACCAGGAGAAGTAGTAAAAAATAGACTGTACTCCAACAGATCATTAATACAGGAATTAAAAATCTCATCTGTGTTGTTAGTCTTTATGGACTGCACCATGGGGCAAAATAGTCCCTTTCTCCCCACTTAGCAATTCTGAATTTTAATGACATTTGCATATATCTGAAGTGTAGAGCACTCTTGCTTTCAGCTGAATTGAAAATGCTTTGAAATACAAGGTAGAATGTAGAGCTAATTCATATTTGCTATCTGAAACAAGTTCTGATTTTTGTTAATTTATTTTCTGGGTAGAAGTTTTAAGATATGCATGTTATAATCATATTAAAACATCAGCTGAGGAAACACTGGGGTTAAAGGAGAACCAGGCAGCAGATTTAATGAAAGCCTTGTCTTTTGTAATGGTGTTGAAATACTGTAAGAAAACTTTCAAAACTATACTTCCATAGTACTTCCTACAGTCCTGCTTGGCATCGCTACAATAAAGTCTAGAATTCTATTGAGTAACACAAATTAAAACAGGGTGAAAGTTCTTACATTATGTTTCACTTTCTCTGGTTGGGTCAGACAACTTCTCTGTTGAAGAAATATTTAGAAAATATGATAGCATTACCCTGAAAATGAATTATTTGTTTGACTAAAAAGCCAGAATAAAATCACTGAAAGAAACTTGATGTTCAAGAATACTTAAAAAAAAAAAGTATAAAAAAGTTTAATGTAAAATTGTCCATTTTGCAATGTGTTTTTCACCTGTTTGAAAACTTGGCCTCTCCTCAGCCTTGCTGAAGAGCTGATATGTGGAATGTCTGAGGTAAGTCTTTGTTGTCCTCACAAATTCTGTCAACAGTGAGAAAGACACTGATACTGTAACAAGTGCCTTGCAATAGGAGATAACCCCCATTTGGATTTTGTGTTTACTACAGTGACTGCTGTAGTTCAGAGTCCTTTAGGCCTTTGATTTTCTTCTGTAGGAAGAGTGCCAATCTGAGTATCGTTGTGCAGTTTTCCCAGGGCAAAACAGGTGGCAAGATTCCCTTGGCACTGAAATGTTTATGTACTTTTTGTCTTGTTTTCCATAATAATTTCTCAAGCACAGTTAAATGAGATCTGTTTAGTTTTCTGTTCTGGATGGAGATGTGCTGGGTTGGCAGCTCTGGGATTTTCTATGTTTTGCCAGCTGGCAAACATGCACATTTGTGTAAGCTTATTCATAGCTGATACTGAGAGACAGGTGCTGATTTACTGTTCTTCAAATAACTGTGCTGGCTTATGTCCAGTATTAACATGACTGCTCCTAGAGAACAAGAGTGCATCACTTAAAATCCTTGTGAGACACCTCTGAGGCACCTCTCTGAATTCGTATTTACTGGTATTAGCAGCAGGGGAAAGTTAAATATATTTCAGTGGTGGATTTCACTGTCTGTGTCTGGGGAGTGTCTGTGATGTTAATACACATAAATGCATTCCGTTACTGCTTAATATGAAATGTAAAAATGAGAATTGCAAATTACTATTGATGGCACTAAGAAAAAAGAGATGCCTACAGTCTCAGATCCATAGAGAATACTTCTCCATAATTCCTTAACAGCCACTGGAAGTGATTAAAGAGCTCCAAAGACTGTATGACAGGGCTTCTTTTAATCTTTCCTGCTGCAGTTGTTGGTGTTCTGTGTGTGAGTGATCTAAAACTTCTTCTCAATAGATGTTGAGGCTGGATCCAAACTGCAGGGACCTCTTCTCCCATCCACGTGCTTCCTGTGTCTGGCAGTCACCACAGCTGTTGACCCTCACAGTGCTTGGCACAGCCTGGGAGTGCTCTGGGGTGGCTGCAGGGCCCTTTGCTCTAGCGGGGGCCCTGTTTGGTGGCCTGGTGGCATTAGGGGTTGAGGAGAGGACAGAGCTCTGAAACATCCGCTGGAGCGATGGATGCGGAGACAGCCGTGCTTTGTTCACTAATCCAGAGCTGACAGTGTGTCTAACACTGGCTCACTGGTGTTGCTGTGTAACCTTCACATGGGCTGCCTGCAGTTAAGTCCTGCAAATCCAGTTCTTGCACTTCCTAGCATTTACTGTCCATGATGGGATATAAGAAATTGTATGGCATATTTAATTAGCTACTCGTGTAAGAGCCTAATTCTCAAGAAGAGCAGTTTCATGAAAGCTTAAATAACAGGCAATGACTTAGAATTTTTTGTTTTGGCTGTAACCTGAAAATTTTTAACTGTATCAATTTTATTTGTGGTTATTAGCTTCAAGTAAGCAAAATGTGGCTTCTTCCTGCTCCCTGCTCTCTTTTTATTTGTGGTTGTGATCAAGTTCCAAGTACTGTGATTATAATAGCAATTATAATCACAATAGTGAATAGCAATAGTTGTTCGTCAGTGGGCTCTCTTCTGAAAGGTGAGACAGACTTCGTTACACACACATGGTAATTTTTATTTGAAAGATTTATAAAGGACATCTAAGCAAATTATTTCTGCCCCAAACAGAACTTTCTGTCAAGGCTCCCATGCAATTTTGAAAAGAAACCCCACAAATGTATTTGAATACCAATGGTGAGATTATTGGTGTAGTGGGAGGACAGTGTGCTCAGTGCCAAACTGTTTATATACTGTAAAATTTAGAAGATACAATTTTTGTGCCAGGAAAACTCAGTCCAAAGTATAGTTTTTCTTCAAAAATATCTGCAGATTATGTAAGTATCACTGCCTTTCATACAGGATAAACCCATATTAACATGGGAAATATTTAACTGTAAATACTAAAAATTAAATGGGATAATAGGAACACAGATACAGTATTAGATGTATTATCCTTGGATGTTACAGCAGTCATTTGCAGATGTCAGTCTTTCAGTTTTCTGGCAGGTAGATGGTATCACCTCAATTTCATAGAACAGTTAGAGAGGTAATGAAAGGAAGTAGCATGCTCAGGGCTTCTCAGTGAGCTGAGGATAGCTAACACTGAAAATCAGGAATAAGGTCTCAGTTATGAACTTCAAACTAATTTCTTTTTCTTTCGTGACTGTGCTGTTGCTCAGGTGTAAAGTACACGGCTGAGCTGTTAACCGAGGTTGTGGTAACGCAGTGCTCGCCCAGTGTCCGTGTTCCTCTGGATTGCAGAGGAAAGTTTATGTGCTTACATTCTGCTGAACTGGCTACAAAATCAGTCAACTTCCCCACCCTGGGCTGTGCCTGTTTGCTTCTCATCTCAAACTGTGGAACAATAGTCCTCTGATAAATTTGTGCTTTCTCTCAAAATAAGACTGTAGTCTCTTTTTGCCTTTATGGCTTGATTGAGATCAACTTAATGGCAGAGATATGTGCACAGATTCCTATCAATAAATGATTTGTTTAAAATAAAAGGCTGCTCTATTTTGGGCCCTGGTTCTACATTACAGTGGGCAATGAAGAAAAACAAAATACAAAAGAAAAATTGAGGGTTTTTTGGCACACAAGTGGATTTACAAAGTATCAACGGTACTGCTTTAATACTAACTAGAAATTTACTTTAATTTGGAAAAAAAAATGGAGAATTTGCTTGACTGTAGGTGTGGAATATTCTCTAGTAATTGAACTTATTTCTTTGCCATATTGGTGGTGCTAGAAGTTACTAAAGTTATCAAATTGGGACCTTTGTTTGACTAATACAGAGCTTTTGTACTAAAGGGAAAATAGTAAAGTCTCCATCTTTTTCTGTGTATTTCTCTCAACTCTTTTTAGTGTTGGAAATTAGTAGAATCACAATTACTGCCAGGCTTTTGAAAGGCTGTGGGGGGTTTTTTGTGCCTAGTTTCTGTAGATCTTCTGAAGCTGTGCTAAAGCTCTTGTAACACATGCTGACTAGTTTTGTTTGGCAAAGTTTTGTTACATTTGGCAGGTTCCTCTCTGGCTGCAAGAAGTTGTAGTGTAGTGACATTCTGTATTACTGTTCTGAAAACAGCCACAACCAATCTGACTCTCTGGCATCAACAAAGCAGCTTGGTATTATCTAGACTGGTGTATATCTGTCAGCTTCTATTTGTCATTGCAAATTTTCCTAGTGATACAAGATTTTTGAATTGATACAGGCATCACTACTATGAATATGTGTATCTGACAGTGGGTACATTTTAATGTTAAGAAAAGCATTTCAGATTACAGGCTTACAAGCACTGGATCTGAGCTGAAGAACAAGTTTATCTTCTTTGCTGAAGGGAGTTTTTTTCAATCAGCCACAGAGTTAGGGTATTTTTCTAACATATTTGTCCTTGAGGCATGAATATAAGTCCCTGTAAGTATGATGACTTGGTGGCATGACTGTGAGACTTGGATAAAATACAGCTGACCCTATTTTTTTTTTTTTAAGATTTCTTTTGCTGTCATGGCAAGGAAGTAGTCTGTTTTTGAGAGAAATTTTGTATCAGAGCCATATTGCTGGTCTGCTTCCCTGTGAAAGACTTTTTTCCTGTCATTTAATAGGCATTCTTATGATTAAACCATTTTTTGTTAACAGTAATTACTTCTATCATCTCATGCACCTCACAAGCTTTATTGTTAACTCAGTCAAAATTAAACTGTGTAACACATTTAGTGCAAATGGCCTAGAATGGTAGCTAAGGGAATGTTTCATCTCTTGTCATCAAAGAGAAAACACTTGTAAATCAAATGAAGACAGAGAAACAAACTCAGGGAAAGTCAAATATTTAGACCAGAGGGGATTGACTGCTTTTAAAATGGTGCTTTGGATACATGGCAGCAAAGGTGAAATTGCAATGGCCAAATGAAGACCAAGGCGTGTAAAAGAATGAACAAAAAATTGGTGTGTGTGCTAGAGCAGCAACATGATTATATGGAGTAGGGTGTATAAGTAAAGATCTGTAAATGTATTTAAGCAGAAAGGCTGGATGCCAGAAGAGGGGAAGGTAAGGAAAAACTGGAAAGCTGTTAAGTGAAGTTTTGGAAGGGAACTGTGACAAAATACTTCCAGCTATATAATGATGATTTGGAAAATAATGAAAATGCAATGAAAAACTAGGAGCACAGCTGAAAGCTGTGCTGGCAGATTTACAATATCAGTATTAGGAAATGTTCTTCAGATGTTTATTCCAGGGCCACCTGGAAAGGTACAGTGAATACAGATTGAAAAGGCCTTGTGAAAGATGGAATCAGTCTAGATTTCAGCTATTGCTTAAAAATACCTCCCCTTCCATTCAGCTGAAGGTGGAAGTAATATAAATGGCTTTTCAAAGAACCATGAGAGATGTATATGACATAATAGATGAATAATAATCTAA
>VZTB01003556.1:54050-65950 GCA_013397245.1 Thryothorus ludovicianus
TTATACTTAATTTTTTTAATAATAAAGAACTTTGCAGCTAAGCAGTGAGCTGAAAAGTAAACCCACCAATTTTTGCATGGAAATCCTTGTGAACTTTATGTAGCGACTGCTTGTCTGGAATGTGAGCCCTGCTCAATCACTATTATGAGATTTCCTTTAAATACATCACTATTTCTTTATCTGTATCCATGACTTCCTCTACTTCCCACTTTCTTCTGAAGAAAAGAGTGTGTGATCACAACATGGTCTGACGTGAGCAGAGCCACACAGGTAACCATAGCCAGGTCAAAGTGCAAAGTACTTTGGTCTTAGGAGGATCAGAGTGCAAAGGGACAGTTTAACTGCCTGTCAGCAATAAAACAGGGAGGCAATATCTGGTTTCTGTGACCTTGGAGTTGGAGTCACACACAGAGGTAAGCAGACTGAGAAGCTGAAAGAGTGTGCAAAGCAGCTGTAGGATTGTCAGAATGTTTCTAAGCAGAGATGCCATGATCCAGACATTGCTAAAAGGTTATTTGATCTGAAATGCAAGGGGCCCTAATTAATAATAATGTCAACAGCTTTTAAAGCTTCACAGCAATCTGCAAGTTGCAACAGTGAGAGGTTTGAATTGCATGAGTGAATGCCTGTTTATATTGAGGATACAGGCATATGCCTGAGGCAAACTGCCTTATAAACAGACTTTAAATTGGATCAGCAGTATTGCCAAAATATTTACTCGTTTTCCTTCTGGAGTCAGGTGGCTGAAACATCACTTCCATGTTTTCATGGCATAGAGATGGCCTGAAAGGAGAAGGATTAAAACTAAATAGTTTTGCAGGGCTTTGGCAAGGCATGCCAGGATAGACACAAATTTTGTCTAGAATATGACTGCTGGGTAAGTAGGCATGGAGGGCAGACCTGGCAGCTCCTTCCACGTTGATGATTCAGAGTTTGAGACCTTAAAGACAGAACCTGTCAGTTCCTTGTTGTCAATTTATTCTTGCCGTAGAAGTGCTATTTGCCAGTTCTGCTTCAGAGCAGAGAACGTGGTTAGTCTTAGGTATATTTCAAGTGATTAGCATTGTGTTCCATAATTTATAAACTGATGCTTGATTTTACTCATAATATCAAGTATTGTCCTCTTGAGAAAGATGCCCTCTCACCTCCTGTTCTGCTTCTTCCTCCTTGCTTAAAGGATAACTAGCAAGAGGAAGAGTCCTGTTTTTTCCCTGTCTCTCCTTTGTTTGATTAGGAATTTTGCTGTTGTGTCAGATCTTGCAAGAATGCATCCTCCAATATCAGAACAATATATAGAACTTCAAATAAAATTGCTGATGTTACCTTACCGTGTCCCTTAAAGTGAAACAAAGTATAGTGCAATGTTAGGTAGTGTTTAGAGACCAGATAATTGGACAGAATATGCTGCTCTATGTGTAAGAAACTTGAGAAATTTCCAAGCATTGGAAAAGTGATTTTTGTAAAACAAACCAAAGCAAAGCCTACTGACCTTGCCACCGAGCCTTGTTCAGTCTGTCAAGACTGGAAAGGCTGCAGGATAGCCTAAAACAGAGGATGAAAAGTTTTGTCTTTGCAAAAGCAGCTCAGTTTTCTCCAGATGTGCAGTCAGACCTTTGAGAAGCAGTTGTTGACTGCTTGTTGCATGTCAGACCTGAATATCCAGACAGCATGCAGGACACAGTGACCTAAAAAGTTACCCACCTTTTTTTCTGAGATTTTCTTAGCTTAAGAAAAGTAGTCTGAACAAGGAAAAAGGTCCTATGATAAATTCTACTTTTACCTCAGAGTTGAGGCAAGAGTGCAGGAAATTTTGGCATGAAACGGAGTGAATTATAGAAATTGGCAAGAAATTAAGAGGTAGCTGGGAGAGTTAATGAGAAGGCAAATACTGTTTAAGACCACATTCCATCTGAGTTCCTGATCACCTTCTACCTGTATTCATTCCCTTTTGGCAGACCTTGAGGCTTCTGTGTTGGTGGAAAGCTTATTTCTGAGGAAGTTCTGTTGAGGGCATCTCTCACTGTAGGAATTAAGTTCCTTCAAATCCTTCCCTGTTCCCTGAAAACCCCAAATGACTCCACCACTACACCCAAGATTGCTAACCTTCATCTCAGAGGAAGTGTGTTGATTTAGCTGCTGCTGTGTGTAGGTTCAAAGCATAGTCCTTTTTTCTTTATTTAAATTTACATTGTTGAAGTTTTCTAAGTCTATGAAAACATTTTAATTTTTTTTCCCTCACCCAAGGCATTACTCCTAGTAAAACTAAGGTATAACTAAAATACGTTTTAAAAGTTTCTGTGTAGACATTGACCTGTCCAACTTAGTTTGTTCATTCAAATTGGCTGGGTAAAATTAAAAATTAATGAGAGTACACAACTGACACAAGAAACCTGGCAAGTAACAATAAACCTCATCAACTTAACATGCAATCGTCCTGCTTAAAACCAATAAGCATGCCAAACAGGCAAGACAGGTTGTTTTGAGAATGATTCTAGATTATCTGGTTGTAATGCACTAAAGCTGTAGTTTGACCAGTTTTATTTTAAAACCAATATTACCACAGAAAGGAGGAGTCCCATGCTTGGGAACTTGCTGTTGGTTTCTACTCAGTGCTGGTTTCCAAAGCCACTAAGGGACCCTTGCTGTGATCCTTCTTGCACTGGGATTACTGGGTGACTGTAGGTGAGGCATTTGAGGAGCTCATGTACATAAGCGGGGGGAAGCAGGAGGAAAACCATCTGAGGGCTATTTTTCTACTCAGTGCCTCGATGTTGTTTACCACACTCACCTGTGATCTTTCCTGTGCTACCCTATACTTGAAACTAGGATGGGAAGAGGCAACTTAGAAGTGTTAAACCAGACTCACACCTGAAACATGACACCCTTTCCTCCCTGTACATCCCTGTGCTGAATTCTTAGGCTTTTGTCTGGATGACACTGTTCAGCTGAAGTATATCCCTGATTCTTGCACATAGTAGTGTGCAGATAAAACTTGAAAATAGCTATCACTTGCTGCCTCAAAGCCACTAAGGGAGCCTTACCTTCAAAACCCATAACTTATTTTCTTCTTGCATGTGCTTATCATGGGTTCAGCTGTTCTTTCTGTAATTAACATATCACAGCTAAAGGAACCTCTTACTGGAAAGGATGAACAGTCTTCTTCTGGAATAAAAGTGGACAGGCTGCTGTTGTTTAAAATGTGGGTAGTTTGTATGTACCTAAGTCATAATGTTGATTTCAGTTTTAAATTAGAAAGCTGATGAGTCTTAAATTCCTGGAACACAGACCTTCCTAAGCTAATCTCCATAAACATGAATAAATTTGCCATGGGGGTAATTCAGTGTTTTAAGAAATACAAGTTTTCTATTTATGAGCTGCAGGTACTGATGTAGGAAGAAAATGGGAACATAATTTCCATGACTACTACCAGTATGTGTGTGGGAATGCCCAACTGCAAGGAAATTCAAAGGATTGGCAAGCCTTACACTATTGTGACAGCTCCTTTCTAATAGTACCAGACATCTACATAACACTTGGCAGATGGGCTAGTTTGAGTACCAGGTTAAAAATGGCCACAGCTCTGCATTTCTGACTGGGGAGAGTCATACTGAACGAGGTGCTGCTGCTGTGCAGTTGCCAGAGAAATCCTCTTTATCCTGCTGATGCTCTACAGCCACTGCTGACACCCTGGGTGAGGTGATCCCCTGTGCAGGAACCTCTCTGCTTTGCACAGGGGTTGGCAGGAATGCTTTCAGTCCCCTGGATGTGGAAGCTGGATCATAGTCTATTTTCAAAAGTAAGCACTGAGTACCTCCAAAATCTGCCCTTTAGCTGTAAGCAACAGGTGCTTGTGTAACACATTCCATGAACAAAGATAGCAACCACTGCAGGGGGAAAAAAGGATATGGATGAAGTAAAGATAAGTTTCATAGATCTTGGAGTGGGAATTTTTTCTCTGTGGACAAACAGATGGCTTCTTCACTTGTACTAAGAAGCAGATAGTCAGGTTTTTTCAACTTCTCAGGCTTTCTGTCATCGTAAGTTGTAAGAGAAGAGCAAAATGCCATTTCACATTTGCATAGTATGCTTATAGAAAGTCATCTCTGTGATAAAGACTGCAGAAATTGGTGTATGGATAACTTTTGTTGTGAAGGTTCTCTATATTGCACTACAACAATGCTGTCAGAATGACTTTTCTTCAGTATTCCATTTCATATCCTTACCATTTTTTGCTTCTATCCCATAGGTAAGACACAGAACTTCAGACCAGGTAANGATGGCTTCTTCACTTGTACTAAGAAGCAGATAGTCAGGTTTTTTCAACTTCTCAGGCTTTCTGTCATCGTAAGTTGTAAGAGAAGAGCAAAATGCCATTTCACATTTGCACAGTAAACTTATAGAAAGTCATCTCTGTGATAAAGACTGCAGAAATTGGTGTATGGATCACTGTTGTTGTGAAGGAAGGTTCTCTATATTGCACTATAACAATGCTGTCAGAATGACTGTTCTTCAGTATTTCATTTCATATCCTTACCATTTTTTNTGGGCTCTCCTCTTTCCAATTTTTATTCAGTTATTTTTTCTTGTAGGTTTACCTGTTGTGAATGTGTTAGGATGATTTGCTAATTTAATAGATGAATGGGAGGNTGCTTCTATCCCATAGGTAAGGCACAGAACTTCAGACCAGGTAATGGCTTTGAAGATGAACACACTGAACAGCAACAGAGCAAACATGCTGAAGGAGGTTCAACTCATGAATAGACTCTCACATCCAAACATCTTAAGGTACACTGGCTTTTTTTCTGAATCATGTAGAGATAGGTTGTCTTTAGTAGGGCTCTCCTCTTTCCAGTTTTTATTCAGTTTTTTTTTCTTGTAGGTTTATCTGTTGTGAATATGTTAGGGTGATTTACTAATTTAATAGATGAATGGGAGGAAGATGAAGACATAAGAGAAACCCAAACATAGACATGATTTTGGTATCTGGAGTTTGCTAGTAATGAGTAACTAATGTCAGAGAAAAACAAGTGCTCACATTTTAAATTTCTGATGAATCAAGAAAGTGATATGAAGAGTGAAATTTGCCTTCTCTTTGTGAATTTAACTCATTGCAAATTTGACACTATTCATTTAACTTATGATTACTAATCTTAAAATTAAACAATGCAAAGTGCCACAGCTCTTTCTTATTCTTGGGTCTGCTTCCTAGTTTTTAGGTTTTTCTTACTGCAGTATTGCAGGGTGGGATAAGAAGGAAAGCTAGAGTTGAACTAATCTAATTTATATGCTCCTGGAAGGAAAAGGATAGATTTTGCTTTGCATTAGATTACTGCATGCAAATCCAAAATGTTTCAATGTATATCTTGTTATTTCTTGAACCATTTTAGTCTTGGTTTCTCTTCTTTGGTGATGTGACAAGCAATTAACATAATTGGCTGAAGCCATAATATGAAATTTAAAGTTGTGATGACCATGCACCAAATGAGCAGTTCTCCTAAGCTCCTGTTGCACACCTGGGTTCCCTTTCTGATCTCAGCTCTTTCTGCAAAGTTTTGGAGATGTTGTGAACTCTTGTTACTTAATTTCCTTTTCTTTGCCACTCTGTTACATAGTACAGACAAAATGCTGATTCCTAAAATTCCTTAAAATCAATTCTTCTGATCCTTGAAATCCTACTTCAGTCTTCATCAACTGATTGGTAACAATATTGTCCTGTGTGTTTCCTTCAGTATTTGAGGACACATCAGAAGCATTTTAAATATCTGTAAGGAGCATTCCATTAATTCATGTCTGTTTTCTTTTATTCTTTTTCTTTAAATCTCAAAAACCTGTGAACTTAAAGAATTCTTACCATAGTAAAGTGTGTTAGTTTTATCATGTTATTCAAGTGTTGTAGTAATCTATCCCTAAATACAATTCCTAGTCTGTTTTCTCTGCTCCAAGGTGAGGTGCATTCCAAGCAACTCCTCCTTCTGTTGTTTTTTGGGGTTTTTTTTTGTCTAATTTAAATTATATTATCTAGCTAGTTATTTAGATTTCACTCTCATTAATTGTGTCTTATATTTATCCCCCACATCTTTTCCTTCATTTCCTTTTTTTCTGAATCCTTTGATCAGCAGTGTATTTTCAGACCCTAGGGGCTGATAAAGCTACTTTTTTGGTAAGGTTTGTGGAAAGAGTAACTTTCCGAAGTAAGATTGACATTGTCAGGATCATCAACTCGGTGCACTTCATCAGTTTCTTTATCAGCTTTGTGTGGTTGGCAAATCTTATTTAAAAAATAAGATTTATCATAAAATCTACAGCTCTGTTCAAAATTAAGAATTTAGTTTGGATTGGGAAGAGGGAAAGTAGGAAAGGGATATATTGACAGTATATATATATATGTATGTATATATAAACACACACACTATCAGTTTATATATATTCAGTTGTACCTTAGTGTAACCCTGCTGCCTCTTAAATGGAATTACAGAGGTGTTGCTGAGAACAAAAATTATTATGCTCAGTCCTTAGTAATTGCTGAAATTCAGGTGTCTTGTGAAGTAAAAATATCATATTTGTGATGTACTGGTCCCCTCTGGCCTTAGAGCCTATGAATAATTTGAAGTCAGCAGTGTTACACAGATGGTCCTGAAGGAAGAACAATCATGTATTGATTTATGTATGAAGCAGAAAAGGAATTTCATTTGTTCTTCCTGTTATTACCCAGGATTGGCAGAGAAATCTTTTTGTGCTCAAGTAAGCAGTTATGAATGAATACATCAGAAATAAATTACTTAAATAGAAATAGTCTGTCTTTGCACAGTTTGTTTAGGAACATAAACTGCATTTGATTTATTAATTGCTTGTTTGAGTCTCCTTAAAAAATAGGTTCC
Organism: Thryothorus ludovicianus; assembly: GCA_013397245.1. Lineage (NCBI taxonomy): Eukaryota > Metazoa > Chordata > Aves > Passeriformes > Certhiidae > Thryothorus > Thryothorus ludovicianus. The sequence goes on from VZTB01003556.1 coordinate 60,929, forward strand.
CTGGTAAAACATATTGTCTTTTTCTTATTTGTTAGGTAAGTCCCCTTGCTACAGGGAGCAGAGTTATTACTACAGGAAATGCAAATGAGAAAACAATATTTAGTTTTAGTTGTTCTTTTATTGAATTATAATACACAGTAAAAACTACTACTTTTTTGTGTAGGAGATGATAACTTGATGATTATGTGTTAATGATATGTCATTTAAGTTTTTGTTTAAATTTTGTTGCTATGTTTCTAATTTCTTTGTCTGGGAGAAGATTTTGCCCCTCTTAAATGTTACCTGCCTATGTGTCTGTATATAAACACATACATTCAAGCCTCTCTATTTAGGTTTCATGAATGTATAAATCACTGATGCTTCTACTAGTCTTGTGAAACAACCTGTTTCCCACTTCAGAAACACATAAAAAATAATAGTTAATAGTAATTTGTGCTTAAAGTGGTGAGAGGTTGTGTTGCATGTTTGCCAACACTGTGCTGTCAGATAAGAGCAGCTGGAGTTGTATTGCTGAGAGATTTTTTTTTTTAAATGTTCTACAGCAACGTGTTCCCACTGAAACATTTTCTGGGATTATTTTTGGAAGTTTTAAGCTTGTATTAGTATTTAAAGGGAACATCCTCTTCAAAGAAGTTCTAACATGTAACTTTTCCAGGGGCTATGAGCTATCTCAAGTTGTTGTTAAATATTTTCTTCTTTTATGTCTTTCCTTTGAAGTTCTTGCATGTTACTGAGTAAGGTGTTTTGTCACTAGCATCAAGTTTACTTCTCCATTGATTAGCTACTGAATCTCTTCCACATGCCTGGAAGATATCCTCTGAGTTTTACATAATCTATCTCTGAGCTTCTTCATCTCCTCTGAGCTCTGGGACTACCTGCTGTTAACTTCCACTTTAAACAAGTTTGTTTCCTTCCTCTTGCTAGCCAGTGTGGATATTAACAGGTTCTTAGGCTGAAATGTTGAGATCATGTTGTGCAGTGATTTATTGAAGCAGGTGAGGGCTGTGAGGTGCTCGCCTATCAAATGGCCTGTAAAATTATGAAACTGGGTAAATACTGGCTTTACAGCCTGCAAATTTGGCTCTCAAACCATTTCAACATGTGTAGGATAGCAAGTTACTGTTTTAGAAAGTGTCAGATTCAGCAATGAGGCGTTTATTTTAGTACACCAAAACCTTCCTTAAGCTGGGAGTGTGGTTGTGTTTTTGAACGTCCTGATGCATAATATCTCAAATTTGTTATTGAATCAGTGTTTTTGTCCAAGAGCTCTTCTGTAGTTTATATAGTTAAGGGTTATGGAAAGGAGAAGAGATTCTTCTTCCTCATAGTGCCTTTTGTAGCCCAGGATCATAATTATCCTTTGAGTAATTAAAAAACTCATCCCTTTGCCAGTGCTCTAAAATACACAGCAACTTTTTACCAGCTGTCAATTCCAATGAGCCCACAGTTAACTTCAAGATGTTATTGTGAAGATTTTGGTATTTTTGCTGACTATTTAAAACTGCTTTTGCTTCTGTGCTGCCCATATCAACTCCTCTTCAGAGTTAGAGATGCCTTTTGAGGTTTTTATCCAGACTGTGGTCACTTTTCTGGAGTGTGAGTTTTTCAGTAGCTGCTGACTTCCTTCCATTCCTTAGCTCAGTAGAGATTACCTAAAGGTGTGTCTGTGTTTTCACCTTACTGACACTTTTGTGCATCTTGAGGAGATGGAATCGAGTCAAGGTGTTTCAGTTTCTCTTGGTGTGTTTGTTTTACTTGGTGAAGTACTGATCTGACTATTAAGGCTTTAAAAGCAACAAGCTTTGTTTACCATGGAGAGAAAGGCTAGCTTTAAATCTCCACACTCATTTCAGTATTTCTGCACTCAAATTTTGCTCTTGGTCAGCTATATAGATCCATCTTGATTAGAAGAGAGATGTAAGTGAAGTTTTCACTTACCAAGTCCTCAGTAAGCCTACCGTCCCTATGGTAGGATCATAAAGATTCCAGTGGTCAAATATATGTGTATATGTAAGTTTCTAATGTATTTTCCATGAAGGAAATGAGAGTCTGCCCTCTAATAGAGGATTTATTTTGGCAAAAGATGGAGCTTCTTTTTCAGTCTGTTAAGGATATTTTAGAACAGAAAACTCCAGCTCTTGTAGCTACATAGGCATGATGGTAAAAAATATGGAAATTGGGACTTTTTTTGTCTCCCTTCTTCTTGTTTCCTATTTCAGCTAGCAGATATGATTCTAGAGGCAGTGTAGGTGTTAACTACAATGTAGTAACTTTTTGTTCATTCACTGTCTGGTGTTTATAACAAACTGTGTATGAGAGCTGCTTATCTTTTTGGTTTATTGGTCTTTCCCCAGGGTCCAGATTGGGGGCATTTTAGGTGTGGACAGGGCACAAGCAGACAAATGGTGTTCAAGGAGTGTTTTCTTCTACCATCAACCTCATCTCCTGTCTCCATCTCACTTCTGCATACAAGTTAAACATGGAGAATTAAAATATTTTTCTACCTCTGATCTACTTTTCTTCCTGCCTTGGGTGTGGGATGTGCTGGTTTTATCACATCTTCCCTCAGACAGATGGTGAGAGGAGGTGTGGAAAAGTGAGCTGAGACTGGGGTTTGTACCATGTGATGTTTACTATAGCCACTTTAATACAGGTTAGCTGATACATGGCAAGACTGTAATTGCTGGGGTTAGGGAAAACAGGGGTTTGGAGCATTTCTCCACTTCCTTATTAGCTTGTGTCCTGTTTAAAGTGCAGTGCTGTTCAAGTGTTGGGTTAGATCCAGTACCATGGTTATGAAAGGTCTACTGTATGCTTGTAGATGTGTTTTACCATTTTGCTACTTTTCTGAATGCTGATGTGCTGCTGTAGTCATGAGTTTTTACCCAAATCAAAGTAAGAAAATAGATCTGGAAAGAACTCAAGAAATCTTTATCCTTGTGTCCTGAGCTTGGGTGCCTTCAGGCTACAACCTGAGAGACCTGATAGCTTTTATTTTTTATTCTTTTTTTGGTAATACCTTACAGATGTGGTTTTTTTCATACAAATGAAGTGGTGTGCTACCAATGATTCTCCATCTCTTGTGCTGTCTCTTAAATTAGTCTATCTTCAATTTTGAGGTTGAATTTCAGTCTTTAATATCACTATTGTTTGTTGCATGAAAAAGTATTTCTTATTTTGATCTGTACCTTGGGGACTTAATTTAAAACATTCTGTACACAGAAAGTCTTAGCTCATGTCTTAAGTGTTCTCGTGGGAGCACTTGGAGGTATTGCTGCATGTTTGGCTGTGAGTGTGCAGGCAGATTGACTCATTGATTTAATCTACCTTCTTGTGTGTGCAGGCACACAAATAAGCACACTCTGTGCATATTCCATGAACTCCTTTCAAGGAGAGTTTTATTTCATCCCCTTTGAGACAAATCTATCACCCTGGGAACACAATACCAATTTTATTTTTTTTTTTATAGTTTTATCCTTTCAAACCTTCCTTTTTGTAAAATTACTTGTGATGGGCTTTGTTACAATAGCCAGAAGGATGGATTTTGTCTTTTAACATCCTTTGTCCTGTACTAAACAGTGCTTTAACAGGAAAGAAGATTACCTTTGTTTCTCTATTTGTAAGATGGTTATGAAGGAGTGTTTTAGAAATACACTGTACAAGGCAGCAGAGAGGCTGTATGTGTTGTGTATAATATGTTGAGAAGTGATAGATTAAATGCTTTACCTCTGTCTAGAATCGAGATGAAAGTGTAGAAAACTTAAAATACATTTTTAATCTAGCATGGTGCCTAAACCATTAAGGAGGGTCTTAATGCAGGCTTAATATTTTTATTTGTCCTCTTCCTTCTCCCACAGTCAGTGCAATGAAATAAGCATTTTGCTTCTGACCTTTTGTCTCTGCTACTGAGCTTGTACTAGAGACCTTTGCATCGGTGTGTTTGGTTTGTTTCTTTTGTTTAATGTTATCAAAGTGCTGAATTTTCTCATGCAAGCAGTAAATTTTGGAGGGCATCAATTTCTTTTGTTGAACTGTAGCTGCCCCAGGTTTATCCACAGAACAGGAATGTGTCCCAGTGATGTTCTTTTAACTGGAAGCATGTGTTTAGTGTCTGGATATCCACAGAGGCTGTATGATCTGGATATTAGTTTTGCTTAATAACTTAAAGCAGAGATTGCAGACTGAGGCTGCAGTATTTAGTCTCCCCTTTTCTGTCCAGGATTTTCTCCCTTGCCATCTGACTGAACTGAAAGTAGCTTCTGTAACCACTGTGAAGGACTAAGAAATATCCAGACTTCTCTTGGTTTTGTTTAGGAGGACAGGTTTTCTAGATTGATTGTTTATAAAACAAGATTTCCAGCATGTGTGTAGATTACTGATGTTTGTTAGAAAGCATTTGCTAGTGGAAATGTGCTGCACTGTATTTAGTTGGGTGGACTCAAGTATCATCCTTTCTATTTGCAGCTTCTAGGAAAACTTTTCCAACCACATTTTGGAAGTGTTTCAGCTTGCTGATAAGGCCAGATACACTGTCTTGAAAATAAACTTCCTTAAATCTGCAGATGGTCTCCTGTTTTGTGGATGATTGGCTTTATTGGAGCTCCTTCCAGCTAGAAATGCTTATGGGAAGTGTAACCTTTGGCTGACAAGACATTCTGCTGAAGTTCACCTCCAAGCACATTTTGGCTCAGGAGACAGTGTGTCTGGCCAACAGGAATAATCTCAGTGTGCTGGACCAGCATGTCAGCTTCCTATGCACACAACTTGGAATCTCATCTGGGCCAGTCTCAGAAATTGAAACCATGTTAAATCTTGCTTGGTAATTGTATTTCCTGGTAGCAGCTGGGTGTATTATCTTCTAGTGAAAATCCTTTCCAGCAATGTTTTGTAGCAGTTTTTGGCTTCACCAAGTGGCTTATTATTGCTTGATAAAACAGCTAAGCAGAAGTTTTCCAGGAATTTGGATTGCTAGAGGTCTCTTCTATCAATCTGTTTTCCAGAGCCTGGAAACTGAGATTCATT
>VZTB01003556.1:66070-93951 GCA_013397245.1 Thryothorus ludovicianus
TAAATATGTGGTGTTTATTAATTATCTTTAGGTCCATCTTTTTTTTCCATGAGATCATGATACAGAGCTTTGATTTTTGATTCTTAGTAGAAATCCCCTAAGCATTTGAGAATTTTTAAACTCTTACTCTTGTTATCTTGATTCAATGTGTCTTTGCTGCCTTAAACATAGGTTCACAAAGGTAGTGAGTATGTTTCCATTGAGACTTCCTTGGCCAAAACAGGTTGGCAGAAAACATTAAGTTCTACCAGNGATTTTTGATTCGTAGTAGAAATCCCCTAAGCATTTGAGAATTTTTTAACTCTTGGTATCTTGATTCAATGTGTCTTTGATCCCTTAAACATAGGTTCACAAAGGTAGTGAGTATGTTTTCATTGAGACTTCCCTTGGCCAAAACAGGTTGGCAGAAAACATTAAGTTCTACCAGTCTTTAAGTGCCAGTGATGTTTTTCCTGTTTGGTAAAGATGAGACAAGGAATTAAATTTTTCAAAAATTTTCCTAAGTTCTTAAATGCATTTGTATTTTGGAATTAAGTCAAATGCAATGAATTCTTAATTTGTAGGTAGTGATACACCTTTACAAGGAAGAGTTGATCTGTAGATGAAAACATTACTGTTTTTAATTATTTAATATCAATTTTTATTGAATGGAAATATTGCCGTAGCAGGTTAGCTTTGTGTAATTGATAGTGAAAATAATACTTTGAAAAGTTGTCTTATAGAAGAATTAATGTATTGATTTGTGTGTTTTCCGTTTTTGCTTGTGAATAAAGCCATTAACACCATGCCTGATAGCTCAGGAGTCTTTCAGAATGCACTAAGAAATAGATTTCTGCTCTGTAGAAGTCTGAGTTTCTTCATCTCAGGAAGCCTAATTTGTCAATTTCTTTACAAAATTGTTCATATGTTCATTGCTGTATGAGGCGAGACTCAGAATGAGCAATGTTTTGCATACATGGTGTATCTAGAAGAAGCTTCTTCCCTCTCCCCTGAGGACCTGATCATGCCCTATGATTCTGCATTAACAAGAGGACTTGGGTTTTCAGTGTCTCAAATTAAAATTCCCATGTTCAGGGAGTATTGTTCGAGTGTTTGAGGTGAGAGCAGGCAGTAGAAGTTCTAATACAAGTCTTGCTGCTTCTTTGGTTATAAAAACAGATTTCCACAGCTCAGCTTATGCAAAGGACCTTACCTATATTGTTTTTCTTTGGCTGCTTTTAGTTTACCAGTCAGCTGTTAGACAAGAGAACAGTGAAGAACATTCATTTCTTCAAAAGCAGCTTAGCTGAACTAGCACTGCATGTCTTGCATCATTTTGTTTTTAAATTCGGAAGTTTTTCAGGATATAAAAGGTTCTTTCCCTTTGAGTTGTTGTCCACAAGATTCCTGTCACATTTAATGAGATCATACATGTCTGCCTCTTACTTGCAAAATGGAAATTTATGAACATTATGGAAATGACAGAGAACTTGTTTTTGTGTGCTGAGACCAAAATGTAAATGCTAAGACTGAGAATTAGTTAATCTATAAATAATGAACACTTGAGCTGTGCAGGGAAGGCTCTAAAGTGTTTAAAATTTCAGTTTTACTGAATTTTCTTATGGGACATGTCTACTAGTAGTATTAATTTGCATTTTGTCACTTTTAAATTCAGCTTGTATGGTGGTACAAATGAGCTTTCAGTTGTTCATGGCACATTCTGTTGCTTTCCAGACAAACCAAGGGTGGCAATCATTACTATTAACAGCAGGAGGCTGAAAATTGTGCAGTGTAGGTAACACTTGTGGAATGTGTGTATACTGGATACTATTGAAACTGTGTTGGAAAGAGGAGTTTGGGGAAGGGAAGGATACATTGCATATGTGCCCTCATATTCCTGAGTGGTTAAGAACGGGATAGGAAGAAACGTCTTTATGCTTAAACAGCAAAATGCAAAGGGAAGTAATTTTCTATTTATGCAGACCAACAGTGGATTACTTGGCTTAAACTTCCTTAAAATAGGACTCTGAGACTGTTCCTTTCTGCGTAAATCATTATATGCTGGCCTTTGCTTATAGTCAAATTAGTAACTTTCCATTTTGAGGTTGAGCTGTTTCCTGTGCTCTCTTGGAACTGCTAATTCAAATTATATTGTGTACATATGATATTGTTTTGTGCTGAGATGTTTAAATAATCAATAGTGAGGTATGCAGTGTCTGAGGCTGATTTTTTTTCTCTTTCCTCTTTTGCTGTATCCTATATTAGTTTCATAAAATAACAAAAAAGAGGGGGGGAAAAAAGCCCAAACCACTTTTCTTTTCTTGTTTCTTGTAGGTTTATGGGTGTCTGTGTGCATAAAGGACAGCTGCACGCTCTTACTGAGGTAAGACTATTTCATAATATACATACTGAATATGAAATACTCACTTCTCAGGACAGATTCTGCAGTTGCAATTCACCTTGAGTGAAGTTTCTTTTATGGTGACTGGTGAGTTCATCACTTACTATTTGTTATGTTAAGAGAAGACTGCAGAATCAGTTCTCAGAACTCCACTCAGAGCCCTTGTATGTCTTTTCTCCTCAGAAGCACTTACTGAGGTGAAAAAAAAATCACAGAATATAAAACTTCACTGATAATGTTCTAAAGGAGAGATGTGCATTACCATTGAGCTGCCCCTAACTATTATTTGTTTCAGTGACATTGCATTGTATCTAAGTCTTATTTATGCTCCAGTTGTAGATTTTGCAAGTGAATCAATAATGTTTCAGTTGGGTCATGTTACTGTATCCAGTCCCTACCACTTTCATATTACATCTTAATCTGGATCCCATAAAAATGAATTATTTCATTGCCCATGTTTAGCCAAGATTTAGGTATCGAATATGAAGCTGAGGTTTCCACTTATATGAGTTCTCACTCAGCTTTATTGGGTTATTTGTTTAATCCCCCTGTAAACTGCTCGGGAAAAACAAGAGGAGAGTATCCTCTTGTTAGGAATAGTGTTGCCTGTTTTGAGTCAAAGTCAATAAAATGCTTTGCCTCTTGCAAATTAGTTTGAGTACAGGCTGAAAGGAAACTCATAGTTTGTAAAGTTAATGTTTCTTATTCTGTTTTGTAGGAACTGCTCAATTAAAAGATTAACCCTTTCTCACCCTCACAAAGACAGGTCTGTTATTAATTAGCAATTTAAGCAGGTTCCTGATATGGTGTGCTTGCCAAGAACTACTGTAAAATGAGGAGACTGGGGAGCTGCATGCCAGTTAGCAGGATGTGTGTCACCATCACTTTCTGTAACTTACAGATGCAGCTCTGAGGCAGAGATGCATATGTGGGCAGTGAATTTCTTCACCTTCTGGGGTTACAATTTTGCAGTTCTCTTTCTAGCTGCTGTTGGAGTGATGCACTCTGGTTCAGTGTCTGTATTTCTAGTGGAGCAAAGGTAAAGACACTTCCAGAAATTTCAAGATACAGCATGTGTGTGAGCACTGCCATGAGAGGGACAATTTATTGGATTTATTCTTTCTGGTTTCTTTTTTACCCCTCCCTGTGCTTAGTAGAGGAAGCATTTCTAAGATGACTGATGAAGTTATTCAGGCAAACTCTGCTAACATTATTGCAGATTTCTTTTGGATATCTGATCAATTAAAACAGGGAGGTTTTGGGCCATTCCACTCACTAAACATTATCGTAGAAGAGGTGGAGCTTCATAATGCTTTATTATACTAAAACTTGGAAGATTTTGTTCAATGTGGGGTTTTTTTGTGTTGTTTTCTTTTTTTTCCCTTCCTTCACAGAAGTTGCTTACCATTTAAATAATCCTCCCCACCCAAAAAGCCAAGAAAATGAAAACAGCACAGATGCTTCCTCATAGTGAGCTAACTTTGTAGCTGCTGCTTTGTTCAGCTATTTTTGAGTTCTTGGCAAGCAAATAAATCTAAGAAAGACTTCAAAGAATAACTTTTTATAGTTATAATTCAGTATAACAGAAGAGACTCCTGAAGTATCTTGAAACCAAAAGGGAAAAGTTTTAGACTGAAAAAATTTGCTGCAACATTTTGAGAAACAGAATAGCTTTAGTGACATATTGTTAAAGTATAATTAGTGATTACTGCCTTTCTTCTATGGATAAAGGTGAGCATTTAATGCCTCCAGTAGGAAAAGCCATGACAGAGATTGATGTTGTAGGGAATTCACACCCAGTTTTGCCCAGTAACATAGCTATTCTTTGATTTTAGAGAGCTTTTAAAAGATAAAAACTGTATATGTTCCAAGTGGTGGAATTAATTTTATTTTCTAGCAACAGTAGTAGCATTTTTCATCTTCAAGTATGTGTAGAGTAATAGTTGAATTATGAAGACCTCTGGAGGCTGGAGAAGGGGGCTAAAATGATGAGCTGAAGGAGTTATTAGTAAGACAGACAGGGTGAATCACCAGTTCAAATATAGCCCAGGAGGATAAACAAATTAGCCACTGTCTCGTGGCTTTTTTCAGCTTGTGGTCCACAAAGGTGGTCTCCTTTCTTCCAGTGCTCAGCATAATTGACACCAGCCTGGCACTACAAGTGCTCAGAACTTCTGCCAGGGTTTCACTTCTTTGGAGATGAAACTGTTGATTCAGAGGCCCATTGGTCAATAGGTGTCTGAGTCACTGCAGGGAGAATCCTCTCACACTTGCCTGTGCTGGGCCTGTTCTGTAATGAGTTTAATTATCACCTCTTGTTTTTGGGAGTGCAGTTGATGATATGCCTATGTAAGAGGGATACAGCATCACTTAGAGCTTATGTCTGAGGGCAGCATGATGGGAAATCGTGTTTATTTTATATATGTATGTTTCCATAACAGGAGAAGTTGAGAACTTGTGCCAAATGTTTGGTGGCTGGATTTAGACAATTTGTGCTTTTAACAGGCAGAGCAACCTCAAATGGTGTTAGAAGAGCCTTGAGGATTTTGTAAGCCTGTTAAGGGGCTACATTAGGAATATGCAGCACTTTGTTATTGGAAGGCAGAGTTTGAAGCATTACAGATTTCTTTTCTTCCATGTTTACAGACACAGGAGTGGATCATGCAGAGCAGGTTTTTGCTTGAGGAAGGTGTTGATCCTATGTATGCCTTGGGATTTTCCCTTTTGGCAACATTTTGTGTTGATTTAATTCTCCTCTCTCAAGTGGCTTTTGGTTTTAAGACTCTTGTGCAAGAGGCAGTTTCTGTTTGTTTTGGTTTGTTTTTTTCAAAATAAGAATAGAATTGTTTAATTATAGACTGCACTAGGACTTTGGCCTTGTTCTGAATCCACGGTCTTACCAGTTTTGATAATCCAATATTTTTTTCTGAAGTTCTCAAGCCAGAAACTATGGCATATGCCTCTTTTGAAGTAATTCAGTATCCTTAGATTGACAGAATAGCTTAGGCTGCCAAGGACTTCCATCCCTGCAAACAGTAAGTTAAGAAACATTTAAGGAAAGCAAAGTGAATGCTTTAATAGGTGTATCACCCAGATGAGCTGGCAGGCATTAGACTGCTTCACTAATGTTGAGCTCATAAGCACAGATTTGCCATGCTTGTTTTCTCTAAAACTAGAAACTGGGTACTCCTTTCTCAGCATTCAGCTCTAATCTGAAGCTGCTGGTTTGTTTCTTTAGCTACAGGAATCTGCAGTGCTTCCTGCTGTACTCACATGCCTCTCCAAACTAATTTTGGCCTTTCCCTCAGGCCTTTCTGTGTTTTCCAGCCACTTTCCTAATCTGAAAACTCTCTTCACTTCCATTTCCTGGCACACAGCAGTATTGTAAGTCTTGGAGAAACTTGTTTAGCAGCAGTTTCTGGAGTCAGCACAGGATGCTGCTGAGCATTCAGAGGCCAGAGCAGCGTGAGCAGACAGACAGGGTGTGCTCAGGGGACCTGGAGCCTGAGCCAGGGGGGAGCAGCCATGGCTCAGTAGCAGTTGTGGATGATTTTATCTCGTACACCTCTACATGGAATGGCTGCATGAGCAAACATCTGTTTTAGGTGGGAGGCAAACAAATTTATTTGTGTGTTGTAGGTTTTATAGGCCTGTGCTGTTATCCTGAAGCATAGCAGCATAAAGTCTAGCATATAAAAGCCACTTAATACCTTCTTGCAGATCTTGAATTGTTTGTTGAACTCAGTTAAACAGGTTTATCTGAATTTCTAAGAGAGACAGGTCAGGCTAAAATCTTGTTATAATGAGATGTATATTTATATATGCACATACAGCTCGATAATTCCTTCTTAAAGGAAATGAAAACCTTGGCAGTTGTGTGTAGAAAGGATGAGGAATGGAAAGTTATGATGTGTTGATTGGGATATCTTGAAATTGCAGTGCTTTGGGGACAAGAGTTAACTGTTGCAACAGAAGTTTTATGGCTATTAATTCATATAGGATGATAGTAAAAATGTGTGGAAATGCAGTGCTGCCACAACCTGATTGCTCAGTGTGGGATTTGGCATGCATTGGGACTTTGAGGCAGAGAGCAGGGCTCTTGCAGGGTGATGGGAGCACGTGGTAGGTGATGGAGGAGTGGGGCAGTGTTTCAGCCAGCAGCTGTGTGAGCTCAGAGCTGCCTGGCCTGCTTTCCTGAAGTCTTTCAGATTTGGTCCTTGCTGGTGAGCTGTGGAGTCAGACTGATGGGACACCTGATACCACAGCAGATGCTTGGAGTGGAATCAGAAGCACTGAGTGCAGTTGGGCTGCCATGGTTTTCAGGTGCTGTTACATATGGCCCTGGGACAAGTGCTAAAGCTCATCATAATGAAAATACCAATGTCCTTTAAATTTGGGAATTTTTCAGGAAGTTCTTTGGTGATAACTGAAAACTTTTCTGCCTTCCCTCCCAACAGCAGTAATTTATGTAAACAATAAATGCAATTAGTGGAGTTTCGGGTTTTTTGAGACCTTCCTTCTTCAGTTTTTTATTTTTACTTCTGAAAATAGCACTGATTAGAAAGAAAAAATATTAAAAGCCTAAAAATTTCAGAATTGTTTCAGTTGTGCTAAGTTGCCCTTTTACAAGGAATAGAAAGTAAGTTATTAAAGTGGGAAGGTTCTTCTGATATATAGCTCTCACAAGCAGAATAAATAATTAAAAGTATTTCATACTTCTTTCCTCCCCTCAGTTCTTGGTTATCTTTCTGTGGAGAACCTTTCACCCTAGAATGGAGAAAATCAGAGAGACATCACTTAGGTTTCCTGTTCTGAAGCTTTTATGCTACAGCTAAAATTGTAGTCATTGCATTTGTCCTGGTTTAGGGCAAATTTGGGAAGAAATTCAGCATCAACCCAGGACACCTTCCAGATGGCAATTGCACACTTGTGAGAGTTTTAAAAAGGCCTGAAATACCATTCCTTCCCTGCTCCCTCCTTTCCTCATCTCCTGTAAGACTCTAATCCCTACTTTTGTTCCACCAGTGTGATTCATATTGTTTGAATAACTTTAGTTTTACTCATGTGGTGCTGCAAATATTTAACTCAGCTTTGCAGCTGGCTGTAGACTGTCAACTCTGGAGAACCTGGTGTCTTTGGAACTGTAGTTCCTATTAGCAGTCATTCTGCAAATATTTCATGCAGCAAAGGAATTGTTTCTGGTTTGGGTATTACCTGTTTACCAGCTGACATTTAGTTCCTGGATAAGTTGGCTCCAGTAGTTGTTTCTCAGGAAAAAAAAAAAAAAAGAATAGCTGTGAAGTTGATAAGCCTGAGCTTGGAGACAACTGAAGAGAAAATTACAGTTGGGCTTAAGGTGACACCAAGTAGAAAATTAAAAGAAATTAAAGGACTCGCATTTTCATCCTGATAGAAAATATTTCCTGTTTACTACTGTGCAATTTCTAGCAAAAAAACCCCAAGAATTCAGAGATTTATTAGGGAAGTCCTTGAATTCATGTAAGATAGGTACTACCTAATGTGTTCAGTGAAGCCATACTGAGTAGAGGCTCCCAGATCAGTTTGTATTCCTTAATATCCTGTACTTACCCAATGCTTGTGCATTACTTCCCCTTGCTCATTGAAATCTTCCTTAGACACTTTATCTAGTCCTTCTGACCAAAGCATTGAAAAAAAACAAAACTCAAAAGGAGGAGGAAAAAAGCACGGGGGTGGGAGAACTCTAAAAGTAATTTTGTCCTTTAGCTCTCCTCAGATTTGGGAACCAATTCTGTTCCAATTTGGTCTTATTTGCATACATAAAGCATCTTCCTTGAATGTGTTAAAGTCTTGGGCAGTACGTAAAGTTATTTATTTTATAGTTTTTTGGCAAGCTTTCTCTTGGATGTTTCTGTTGACAGCCCAGAAAATACAAAATTATTATTAATTCTGTTGTTAATTCTAAATATCTTTGGTTTAGGGGAATAAGTCAATACAGAATAGTGTAAAGAGGGCATTTACTTTGGAGTAAATTAAAACAAAAAATTATTATGCAATGATGACAAATGATCTTTCAGGTGATTTCCAACAACTGACAGAATTTTTAAATGCCTCCTGGCTGTAGGATGCAGCAGAAGGACTGTGGATTAAACTTTATAAGAACTCTAAGTATGTGCAAAATTCTGCAGATTAAATTTATCCTTGGGATCTCTCAGCCAATGAATAACATGACCTGTGGATTAGTGCTGTAATAAACCTCTGCTTACAGGCTCTATCCTTTGTGTCAGTGGTTCAGATACTTTTTGTAGCATTAATTGGAGCTACAGTTTCACTTTATGAATGAAGAGTTTTCAGTGATGCTAAAAAGTAACATGCAGAGGCAATCTGGGCCCTCCCCAGGTATAAAACCCAAGCACCAGAAGAGTAAGTTTAGCCCTATCAAAAGTATGTCAGAGATAAGTCCTCTGCTCAGCTATGGTTACTTTGTACCTTTCCTGGAATGGACTTGAATTTTAGAATATTTGGTTCCAGGAATATATGCTGTGATGGCAAGGATGGTAATGTGGATATGTAGAGAAGTATCTATTGCTATTATTTGCTTGCCTTTTTTGCTGCTTTTGTCATAAGACTGGAAATCCACCCAGCACATATCCATGTTATTTCCTTTGTTAATTTGGTTGTTTAGCTTTTCCCTTAGAGCAGTCATTAAGAGTTAGACCTTGCATGTACTTGCCTCAGGGTCAGCAGAAAACCATTCACTCAGAGCTCAGGGATTTGACCTCCAGAGAAGAGTAATGGTAACCTTGTCTGATGCAGCAGTAGTTGCACTCCCATTAATGAATGTGGGAGGATTCACTGTAGGCCCCGAGAAGAGCAAGGTCATGGCAGCAGATGTAGAGTTTAAAACAGAAAATTGCTCAGGTGTTAGGAAGACTAGGCTAGTCTGTAATGTAAAAGGTGAGAAATAATTCCATTTCATTGGCACTGTTTTTTCCTGCACTAAATTAGAGTTAATGTATCATGAGATGTCTCTTAGGGCTGCTTGCTGTCTGTATATTGCTTTTTTTCAGAAAATCACAGAATGATTGAGGCTGGAAGGGACATTTAAAGGTAACCTGGTCCAACCTCCCTAGGGCTGGCTGGGGCTGGATGCCAAGAACCTGGTTGTGGAATCACAGAATGGTTTGGGTTGAAAGGCACCTTTAAAGATTATCATATTCAAACTCCCCTGCCATGGACACAGACAGCTTCCAATAAACCAGGTTGCTCAAAGCCCCATGCAGCCTGGTCTTAAACACTTCCAAGGATGGGGCATCCACAGCTTCTCTGAGCAACCTGTGCCAGTGTCTCACCACCCTCACAGCAAAGGATTTCTTCCTAAGATCTAAATCTAAAGCTACTCCCTGTTTGAAAGCATTCCTCCTTGGCCTTTTAAAAGGTCTCTCTCCATCTTCCTTGTGGGCTCCCTTCAGGTGCTAGAAGGCTGCAATTAGGTCACCCTGAAGCTTTCTCTTTTCCAGCCTGAACAATCCCAATTTTCTCAGCCTTTCCTCATAGGAGATAGTGCTCCATCCTTCTGATCATCATGATGGCCCTTTTTGTTTCTGCTCTTTAGAAAAATCACTTCTCTCACCACAGAAAAATTGTTGCAAGTAGTAGGTGCTTTGAAATATCTTGTTAATTTTATCATCCTTTATTAAAATAATAAAAACTATGATGAATAGAGATAAGGCAAACCTACAAGATGCAAAAAGCTGTTACTGTGTGCCTGCTTACTGGCACATCTGAATATTGACTTAATCTTTTGGGGTTAAAAAACTCAACCAATTAAACCTGTACAGAAAGAAAAGCCTATTGCCTGTGCTTTCTGCTTCATTGCACATGAACACCAGGACTCAGGAAGATCTCAAAGTTTTATCACCTCTGTTGTTATATGCCGCAGCTACCTGCTGAAAGGAGAAAGGCATAGGCAATGGGGACTTTTCTTACAGCTGAAAACTTAGGAAGCTTTTGTTTATTCATCATTCCAAGATGAATATGTTTATAAGATGACAAACCATCTAGCAATAGATGCTAGCAAAGTCTTCAGCAATATCTTTTTGCAATAATAAAAATCCTGATTCTTTAAAGCGAAAGACTTTGGGATTCGGTTTGTATTTTTTATATCAAAGTATAATTTTTAGATTTTGCTTAAATTATTGTGAGGAAAAAAGAGATAACTATAAATGTGAGTATTAAGTAAATGGATATGTGTATGTATCTGACAAGTTATTTGTTTGGTATTATTTGTAGACCTTGAGCTTACTTGTTTCTGTGTCACTTGCAAAATGATTTCTACTACATCTTTGATCATTTTGAAATGCAGTTATAATTCTTTTTATAAATTTGGTTTGGTGCCAACACTTCCCTTCATCTCTTGATTGTTCATAATAGAATTTTAAAAATACTTGTCAACACTTGAGACATATTTGGTCTTATTTTTGCATTCTTCACAGCATATGGACTGTCAGTTTCAGTTTTGCTGGAACAGTTCACTTAGGTTCTCAGTTTAATTTATAAAAAGTAGCTTGTGTAGTTTGTGGCTTGACAGCCAGCTCTACCTCATCCTTTCTCTGTGCTATGCAAGGCATTGAATTGTTCCATCTTCAAAGCAGTGTCCTTTTCCTCTGGTTTTATCCTCTTCAGAGGAGTACAGCATGTCTCTTCAACCTGAGAGATGCCCCTGTGAAAGACGCAGAGATGTTTGCAAAACCGGAGAGACCCATTCCTGTGCCCTTGATCCTCTAGGTGCCTCTAGAAGCAGCCATGCCCTGATTAACTGGAGAGTGCTTGACCAAAACCAGCTGTACTGGTAAAGTGGGATGGGTGTCTGCCCTAGCCATATTTTTAGAAAGGGTGCATGAGAAAGCAACAAAAACTAAAATTCTGTTTTCAGTTACAGGTCAATATAGGTTATCAACTCTGAGAAAGCTGAGTGAGGGTCAAAAGAATGTGAGCACCCTCATCTGTTTTATCAACTAAAGATGTCTCATTTTTGTTGAAATGATTCTGTAGACACTTGCACTCAGCTTATTCCAACAGCTGAAGAGCTGCAGACTCTGGTACCTGTGTGTGCCTTGTGTGTGAGATCTGAGTCAGGTTTACTAATGGTAGGTGTTACCCTGACATCTGTAGGCACCAGTGGATGCAAAATCAAATCTAAACATGATACATGTAATAAGTAAATTAGACTGTTCAAAGTTAGTAGAGTTTAAAAAGCTTGCAGAAAAGGGAGGAGGGTGGGTGTGGTGGTTTGTAGAAAATGTCACACCATTTTAACCTTACTTAAACCTTAGCTTTAAGATTTTATTTATAATTTTGTAACAAAAAAAAAGCAATGTATCTAAGACAGTGAAGTTATGTCACAGAAGTTTAGACAAAGTACATATTCTTTACTTTTATATGATTTTCCTTGGGAACCCGATATTTTTGTGATTTTTTTTTTTTTTTAAGAAAAAAGACTTCAGTCCCAAACACAGCTTGATGTGCTGCACATACCAAAAAAATCTTTTTAAAGTCACACAAGGGGGCCTGGCTTTTAATTACAGGAGGCAGGAAATTTAGTGTTCTGACTGAAATTCCATCTTCAGTTCATACTCTTGCAGCTTCGTGTTGTGGCATATGTGGTGTGCTTGACCCTTTGGTTCTTTCTCCAGCAAAAATGACACAGGTCTCCACAGGAGTTTCAGCTCAGTCTCTCTGATTTGTAGCTTTGCAGTTTTGAGTGCTTAAATATCAAAAGTCAGGTTTTTGGAAAGCATGTAAAGAATCTTATTTAAGTTAGATGATATTTCAATTTTTTTCCCCTACATCTGATGCTTACTTTCTTTTTTATTTTTTAATAAATGAAAGCTAACCATCTTGTCTGATTGCAGCGATAAAAGACCTGAGTTTCCAGAAAGACACTTAACAGAACATTTTTTAAAAATCTCTTTGGGTAGGTTGTACAGGGCTACACAGAATGCAGGGGCCTTCATTTTGGGAGGAATTTTATGCTGCTCTGCCTGGTCATGACACTTATTCTGAAGACAGAAAGGTGGAATTGATTCTCAAAAAGTTACAGTAGAAAGCTCAGTTACAGGAAACAAACCAAAAATGTTGACTTCTGGAGGACCCAAGCTGGCATTACAGGCACTCTGAGGAGGGAAGCTGGCAGATCAGTTAAAGGAAAAACCTGCTCTGGGCTGGTGGTGGCCAGGTAAATTAAACCCATGGTGACAAGTCTCCAGACAGTGTGTGCTTTTACGAAAAGCAGGTCAGTGGTGAAAGCTGTGTGAGCCCTGCACTGGGCTGGAGGCAGTGGGAAGCTGCCTAGATGCATCTGCACTGTGTGGTGGGAAGGGTGGGTTCTCACAAAAAGAAAGTTCAGGTGTAAAAAGAACTATAATCAGAGACACTGAAGAAGTCCTCGTGTAAAGGCAGAAGCCAAGACTTTAAAACTGAAAGTCTAACTTGAGATGCACAGTCTATATTATGCATGCAGGTGTAAGATGAGAAGTGAAGAGCAACCAGTTATTTCAGTGAGAACTTCTGAACTCAGAGCTAAACCTCCTTTTCTCCCTTCCTCCCCTCTATTTTTCAAAGTTAAATCTTGGCTCTGCAGCCTATACCTTGGCTTTAATTATTTTCCCCTCCTCTCTCACAGGAGGATGATTGGCTTGTTTTATCACTTGAGAGCCGGTAATAGTGTACGAGCAACTTTTATTAATTATTTTATTTGAGATAGATGCGTCTAAATATGTTGTGTTCTGAGGAAGGCTTGCTAGATATCTTGCTGGTGCTAACCTCTTCCTCCTTTTTAGAATGTCTCAAGGATAGAGGAAAGATAAGAGGCAGATAAATGTTCATCTGCAAACAGAAAGTTCCATTGTCTCATTCCTTGTCTCCCTTCCCCCCATGTGTGAGGCACACCAATGCAGGTGGGTGCTCTGGGTGTGGGTTGTGTGGGTTTTTTGGGGGAAGGGTTTTTAGTATCTCAGTTTTGACACTCACTGTAAGCTGACTGGACCATTTGCTATTGCCTCAAGCTAAAAAGGAGAATGTTTTTGAATTTCAACCTCTGAATTCTTTTATTGGTGGCTAGGTTTACAAGAAAGAGAAGATGTAAACTTGTCAGCTGTCATGGCATAGGGGGTAGAGACAGGAGGAGAGCTGAATACTGTCTTGAGCACTAGATTTTCCTGTTATATGAAGAGAGGCAATCCAGATAGGTACTATGATGCTGGCCACTTAACTTTTTGCCTTGGAATTTTTTTCTTACATACTTTCAGTAAATTCAGTTTGCATGCAGTGCTTTCTCTTCTTTCCCTGCTTTTCAGCCTGGATTCCAGGAAGCATACTCTTGAATTAATAAGTGTTCTGTAGTTTCACTTCCTCATTTTGCTTTACTTATCAGCCATCCAAAACATTCAGAAACTGAGTTGTACAAGAAAATTCCTTTAATGTTTGCTTTTGCACACCACTATTAATAGAGGATCTTGGTGCCTTCTATAATTGCCAATAAAGTGTTTGAGCACCCTCAAATGTAAGTGGATGTGTTGAGTGGATGTGGGAGTGTTGAGGCTTGGAGAAGTATTCTGAAACAGCTCAGAGTATTTCTTGTGCAGAATTTAAACAAAATTTGTACTATGAGAGGTGTTCATGTGCTGTAAGTTTTGCTCTCAGTAGATCCTTGTAGCTGTTTCACAGACTTCAAAAAGTGAAGCAAAGGGGTTATTTTTCTGCTATCTTGCAGGTTTATAATCTGTGGGTTGCTGCTGCTGGTATTTATGTGGGGAAGGTGAGAAAGACCTTATTTAAATGAGAGGCTCCTTGTCAGGGATTGCTGCTTCTCGGCAGAACTGAGTCTAGTATGTTTGAAATGCTGTCAGTGTGGATAGGGCCTTCTGCTCTTAACAGAAGTGTTATTGTAGAGAAGCTGTTTCTCTTGCCTGTGTCAGCAACAAGGTACTTTCTCTTCTATGCCTGTGTGCTAATTTATGCCATATCCCAGATTCTTATCTGCACTGAGACTGGGCTCCACTTAAAATCCAAATGATTGTGACTTCAGATTATACATGCAGGGTTTTTTTGTTAGTCCTTCTTTGCTTTCTGTTTTTTTTCTTACTAATATAATTACAGGAAAAATGGTTATCAAGGTCAGTTTGTATAGATATACTGGGAGTGTTTTCTGGTTCCAACAAAATAAGCTTTTTTTCCTGCAGTATTTCAGTCCTGAGTATGAGTGAGTGTCCGTAAAACTTCCTTCATCCATATGAGTTGCAGCAGTGCATTGTTGCTATGTGCCTCAGCTGAAGCCTTACCAACAAGAATCTGTTTGTAGCAGCAGGCAGCCAAGTGAACATTACATTTGGATTGAATGAAATGATAGAAAAGGGCTAAATTCAGCATACTGACTATAAGAGCTGTTGGAATTAGAGAATTAAAAGAAGACAAATCTTGCTGAATTCTTTTCCATGCCGATGCTTGAATGTTTGGAATGCATCAAATGGTTTTCATTACAGCCCCTTCCTGAGTTAGTGCATGTTAATTCTTGTTTGCCCTTATAAAAGAAGCCATGCCTGTACATGCCTTTTCAGAAGGAGGAGCTATTGAATTAATCAATGCCACAACTGACACAGAAGAAGAAACAGAGGTAGATCTGTTGCATTTCTTGGCCATTGGTTCTGAGTTCTGATGGGTGACTAGGCTCTGACAGTTGACAAAGCTGACCCTTTCCTCTGTGAACAGCTGGCACTTCTTAAATTTATTTTAATCCTGTAATGGTTAACACCTTTAAAGAAAATAAGTAATTTTTTATTGAACAGGATTGTTTGTATTGAAAAGCAAAAGAGAAATTGACTTTAGGTTATAGATTCTTTTCCTTCAGTTCTCAGGAGCTGAGGAGCAGGAAAGTAAAGGGGCCTTCAGGTGAAGACTCTTGGCTTTGCTTCTGTTCTTTCAATCAAGCTGTTTTTCCAAGCCACTTGTGTTCTTCTGATCCCTCATAAAAACGTTTGAGCTTTGTTCTGAAATGTGTTTGCCTCACCTGTGTTCACTTTCAGTACTTGTGTGTTTCTCCCTGGCAACATTAGTTGACCTGCTGACCAAAAGTATATACTCACACAGCCCAAACTGAATATCCAACTTGTTCTGTTTCAGTGATTAACTTGGTTTGTTTGATCCAATCAGTGGAAATGGAAAATTACTGCCCAGAGGTACTTGGATCAGGTGGTTTTGTAGATTTTTAAATGGTGGGGTTTTTAACAACTGGATGTCTATGAACCAACTTCAAATTTTAAAAAAAGTAATTTTAATCTCATAGTCAATTTTGATATATCAACTTGTAGTATCTCATATTGTAGTTTTTAACATAGTGATACTGTCTTTCTTTTCCAGTTCTGCACAGCTGAAGCTAATGAAAAGTGTTTAGGGAAAGGAAAATTTCCAGTCCTTCCACTGTAGCTAATTCTGCCAGTTGTGACAGAAGGGTACCCTGGCTTGTACAGAAGCCAGAAGCTTTCAGAGTAGTCACTTAGAGACTGCAGAGTGTGACAGATGACTGTTAAACACATGAAAACTGAAGATGAGTTTCTGTCTTCCTTGAGATGGGTGATTTAAAACTGGTTTTAAACTTCTGCAGAAAGCTTAGTGAATAGCTCTCAACTTCCTTTTATTAGGCATGAGAGTTACCTTCTTACTTCCAGCATTAGAAATTATACAAATGTGTGAGCTCTGTCTATGTAGACACTCTTCAATGCATTTGTCATAGTGTCCAAAATACTTTATTTTACTTTCCACATCTCCCTTCAGAGTACAACTATTTATTCTGAGTTTTGCTCTGATGTCTCTCTTGCTTCTCTATGCAGAAGATGCTACTGCCACAATTCTAGTTTCTCTTTTCTCCTGCATCTCTACCTGTTTCTTCAGTGCGTTTTTGTAGTATATTCATTTGTTGCTATCTCAATGTTTGTCTTGTTCTGAGTCCCTGGAGCTCTTACTCTTTATTTGCCTCATTTGGTTTGTCACCTTAAATGCACTCTCCACATCTACTTTTCTTAACTACTTAATGCCTTGGTTTTGGCAATGTTTGACCAACACTACAGGGGTGTCTTGTGGTTATTTGTTGCTTTTTAAATGACAGGCACTGACATTTAAAGTCATCTAAATAGCAGACCAACTTTTTTCTGATTTTCCTGTGCAGTATCTGTTAGCTTATTTATATCAGACCTACACACTGAAACAGCATTGGTTTTCAAAATAGCAATGGTTTTCAAAATAGCGTTGAAAACTCTTTGCAATTCCCATGAGTTCAAGTTGAGTATTATCTGAGAGCTGAAGTTCATTATTTATCTTTTGAAATTAAGGGTGTAATGCTGTGCCTAAGTACTGTTATGTGCTGAATTTCTATCCATTCTTCATTTCATATGCTTGAGTCTGATAATGTGACTGCAGTTGTGTTACAAGGCAGCAGTCCTATTTTAGGTTAAAAAAGCCCTGATTTTAGGTTAAAGTAGCTTTAGTGTTGTACAGGGATAAATTGTACACTACTGCTTGTGCATTTCATAGCGGTTAATGATAATATCAGAAACCTCTTCAAGGTTTTTTGATCCAGAAATCATTTGTGCTTGGCTGAGCTTCTGAGTAACTTGTCCTTCAAAGAAGCTACTGCCCTCTTTCTTCATAATATTTGGGAGGGGTACCAGAAATGCAGTTTAGATGAACTTTTATTTTCACAAGAAAGGTATGAGCTCTTACCTTGGATTTTTTTTAGGAAAGAATAGTTTTGTGGACTAAGATGCTAGTGTTCAACTTGCTGTGTTAAGTTGTAGTAAATGCAAAAGTAAACAACCTATAGCTGTTGCTTTCAGATTGGCAACCAGATAAGCTGGTTGTTGGTGTCCAGTTACATGACAGAAAAGTAGCATGAGGAATAATGGGTAGCTGTTTCACTGCAACATGATGATACAGGGTTTGAAAAGGTCTGAACACTGCTCCATTTAGCTGTGATGTCTCTGAGAAATGTAGTGCCCTTTGCTTTCATTGTCATAGCCCAGTCAGATCTCTGTTCCAATTGCTTGTAGACTTATGTGATGGCTGTTGTTGTTGTAGTAGTAGAATAATGCTTTGAGATAATGTGTGTGCTGTAGCATTACTGTACAGTACTGTGTCAGGGACAAAATGAAATCCAGTGTTCTCTTTGGGAGAGGTGCATTTTCTATCCTTCAGGATATTCTTACCACACAGAGCTGTTTTGTGCCAGTAAGAGATTGAGAACAAGTATTTTTCTCATTCAGTTGCACTGGCAATTAGAAAGTAATGCACATAGTTTTGTGTCTGTCCTGAAAAGGCATTGTTGAAATCCTCTGAAAAAAATAGGCCATCAGGCTGGCTGTTTGCATTATCAGCCTGGATGCCTGGAAGAATTGGATTACTTACATGACACTGAGGGAGCACTGTGAAGGGCTTGCCTTAGGAACAATTCAGGTCTCTGCATGCAAATGTTACCTGCTGGCCAACTAAAGCTTTAAAGATGTCTAGGAAAATCTTAGTTCAGTTGTTCCCTTGATGATTACCCTCACGGGCATAGAAATTAGAGCCAAAGCCAGAATTCCCATCCCTGATAAATGAGGGCTGTGCACTTGCTGGGTGGCAGTTTTGGAAAGGAGGCCTGGTAGGTTTTGTAGATGTGCTGCAAATAGGCTTGACTGTCACTTTTGTAGCTCGTGATGCTGTGTCCAGTGTGTGTGTCAGCTGTCATCCAGCCCATGCCAGAATCTAGTGCTTGCAGTTAAGATGCATGAATGACCCTGCAAGCCAGTTTGACTGGAAGAGTGCTGCAGGAATGGATATATTGGATGCACTTAACTAATATGGCAACAATGGATCAAATCCATGGCTGCTGTATTGAAAAGGAAAGCAAGAACATGCTCGATATAGCAGCCAGCTATTGTCCCACTTCACTGTGTGTGTCAATACTCTTAGGGGCTGCTTGTTTACTAGCATTTCTGCAGCAATTTGTGTCATGGAATGGCACAGTTCAGAGGACAGAAAATGGCAGCTAGGTCAGTGATTCCCTCCCCCCTTGCATTGTCTTTCCAATGAATTCGGGTATGGTGGTGCTTTACGGATGGCCTGTCAGAAAGGTGAAGTGGTTTGGGATAATTGCTAAGTGTCATTTTTTTAAATGGGTAATTCAGCCATGTGCTTTGGTGCTTTCTGTTCCAAGTTGGGCAGTACTGTTCTGATTGGAACATGAGTGGATGAGAAGTGCTGTTTGCACTGTTTCAAGGAGGCCAGGAATATATAAGATGTTACTGTAGAAATCTTAGTCACCATTTTTTCCTTAAGCATGATAGCAACTTATGTTTAAAAAAATCTAATTTTATTGAGCATTGGTGGATTTTTTTGTTTTGTTTTTTTCTTCTTGCATGCTCTATAAGGTCATCTAGCTCCCTTAGGGGTTCAGATAAAAGAAATGAGAAAGATCAAAGCTGGAAAAGCTCAAAGCAGCATTGTTCCCAACATTGAACCAGATTGGCCGCAGCTCTAGCTGGCCTTGAAAATCTCCAAGGATGGAGACTGCATAGCCTCAGAGTGACCTATTGCAGAGCTGCTCTGCTCTCCTGGCACACGAACTCCTCGGACAAGGAACAGGTTGTTTTGGAGAGAAGGGGTCGTGCCCTGCACTGCCGGCGCGATGCGCTGTGTGCACGGGCCGGGATGAGCCCCGTTCCCCAGGGATGCGCTCGGGAGCCCCCGGCTGCTTTGCGGCGCCCCCTCCCGATGGACTCTGTGCCAGGGAAAATCACTTTGTGCCTCGTCTGCCCCGACAGTTTTGCCTCCTCAGATAGTTAGTTACCTGTGGAACCTGTGTATGTGCTGAAAGGGTTTTCAGAATTCCCTGGTGAGATTATCAATGGGTGGACCCGAGCTGTAAGGAAGAAGCTGTTTCTTGCAGACTGTTCAGGGGGTAACCTGTGACCCCCCCAGATTTACCAGCAGAATGAAGCTTGTGTGTGTGTGTTCTTTCCTTGCTGTAGCTCCATCCATCCACACTGCAGGGTGCATGGCTCATGTTGGCCTCGTGTCCCAGGCTCCAAGACACAAAGAAGAGCAGCAAAATACCAGCAGGTTCCAAGTTTCTGAAACAACAAGAGCTGCAACAAAGATTTTTCTTTCTAACCTAAGAGTGGTGCCACATGTTTTGTCCAAGTGAATGACACAGGAAAGTCATTTCAGAGAGAGTTGGAGACCTGTGTGGCACAGAGAAGTGAAGCTGGTGCAGTCTGGCTCAGGGATACATGCGTGGGCCAGGCTTGGGAGCAAATTGTCCTGTCTGCTTCATATGGGTTTCCTTGACAGAAGGCACTGCATTGCTGCCAGGCTTTCCTTCTGCAGTGAGCTACTCTCTTTCCTGGTCTCTGGTGGGGGACTGGGGCTGGGAGTGCAACAAGAAGCTGCTTAAACACTTCGTAGCCGCTGCTGTGGTATAAAGGGTCTATACATAAAGCATAAGCTGTGCTGCTGTAATGATTATTCAAGCACTGGAGTTGTCTTAACCTGAGCTCTCTTACTTAGTATCATTTAGGTGCTGCTTTGTTTCTCTGCCTGTTGTTGCATTTTTCTTTTACTTAATGTGCTTTCCTTTTTCTTGAGGGCTGCTGTTTGATGGGACTGATGTAGTGCTGAACACAATGGGAATCATATTGCTGATTAGAACTCAGATACAGCAGTGAAAAAATAGAGCTTACAGCAGCACACTGTAATATTTTTCTTTGATGCTGTTTCAGTTTAAGGAAAGTGGGAACTTGATCAGGCTCCGTGACCTACCCTTGGATACTTAGCTCTGCCTTTGTTGATTAATTCTCTATGAAAGTCAACTCTGCATTGTTTTTGCCCTCATTTTCCTCAAGCTGAAATGATATGAGGGTGATATGATATTGTAGGTATTTCTGAAGGGTCTATTTAAATACCACAGAGTTAAAACAGTGGCAGCTGTTGCATCTTTAACATAAGGACACTGGTACATGTGGTGAAGGGAGACATTTTGAGCTTCTCCTGATCTGCAAACTTTGTCTGCCAAGCCCATATAAAAAAAGGTTTTATTGGGTAACTGAGCTGAGGTTACTTGTTGTAATGTAAATTTTACTTTCCTGACAAAATATTAAGTTAAATAATTAATTACAAATGTTGTTTTGTCTTTTCAGTACATCAATTGTGGTAACCTGGAACAGCTACTAGATGGCAACCAGCATCTGCCCTGGACAGTGAGGGTGAAACTGGCATATGACATTGCTATGGGAATCAGTTATCTTCACTATAAAGGCATTTTCCACCGGGACCTTACATCCAAGGTACCGTTTATAAAATTAAGGGACCTTCCTAATGAAGGTATTGTAACTGATTGTTGAGTTTTCTCCCTTCCTCCATTCCATGCAGAGAATTGCTATGATAGAAGGTGTGATCTAAGACATTTTGAGAAACAAATAGAAATGCAGTTCATAGAATTAAAACTTTCCTCAAAATGTATTCACAATTTTTATGGAAACTAGAGAAATTATTATCGTGAACATCATCCCTTAAATGAGTTCACATTAGGATTTCTCATAAAGCAGCTGCAGAGGTTTATAATTCTGAGTTGTGGTTCAATAAAGTATTTAAATCCCTGGATAATTAAGCACAACAATCTAACATTTGGAACAGGTTAATCATATAAAGAGCCCAAATTGAGGGGATTATTAAAAACACACTTCAAAATCTCCTTGTTGTTTTTGTTTCTCCGTATATTTCACAAACCTTCTGCAGTAGGAAGAGTGACCTTTCATTACTAATTCTGCATTAAGTGCTGTGTACAATCCTGGTTTATGTTTCTTTCATTTTTTTAAAGTCAGTATGATCGAAATAGTTTGCCTAAAACTTTCAAATTTTTGTCATTTCTTCCAGAATAATATATCGGTGGCAGAGTTTTCAATGGACACAGATTTATTTTTTTCTAGTTGCTTTGGTGACAACTTGCATGAATTTAGTTGGCTGAAGTAGCTGGATAATTCAAGCTCAGCTAGAAATATTGACATAGGACCAGTGAGCTGTGTGAGCAGATTGTCCCAGTGTTCACACTGGCTCTTAACACCCATTGCAGCCTGTGCTGTGAGGGCTTTGCTGTCCTGTCTGTCCTGTTTGGTGCTAATGAGCTGGTTTAAACTCACTGGGGGCCTGCAACGTGAAAAGTCCAAAGCTGTTCTTGAGAAGGCTTCATCTTGTCACTTCACTCAGAAGCATCCAGAAGAACGTTAATTTAGTCTAAAATGAATTATTGTTTAGGATTAGCAACAGTTTTTAAAAATAAAACCACAACAGAGTGTGTTTGCCAATGAGGTTACTAGTCCTTCATCCAGTTTTAGGGTTTTTGTAAAGCTTCCTTAGCGCGCAGTGTTAAACAGATGTAGAGTGTGCATTTAGTCAAGGTGGAAAAAAAAATTTCAGCTGCTAGATGAAAGAAGTATTTTGGTGAAGTCATAAAACACTTTCTTGGATGTTCTTTCAAGTGAAAGGCACTGAATTCTGTGAGGAAGAATATCGAATTTATGAAAAATCACCCTGCTGTATACTAACAGCCCAACCCACTTATTTTCCAATCTTAGGTTGGCAAAGGACAGGAACTTTTCTTTCTTTATATTGTTAGACATCAAATACATTGACATATAATGTTAAGTCTGGGAGTCATGTCACTTTGACATGATACACTCAGAATGCTCCATTTCAGTCACCTTGGAGTGTGCAGGTTGGAGATGCATAAAAATATCTGGAAAGACAACTTGGTATTCCCCTTTCTTTTCCAATTCAGGATGTATTTTAGTGCGTTAAGAGTAGAGTTACTGCAAGGAACCAAAGTAACTAAGGAGAACTCAGTGCCTGCAGCATTTATTTTAACACGTCCTGTGATGGCCAGTGATATGAAAATGCAGTTCCTGGGATCCCTGTGAATGCCTTTGTTCCAAGCTTTACATAGCTGTATGTCATCCTCTGGAGCTGCCCTGCCAATGCTTCAGTGTTATCTATCCTTGAATGCCAATTGTTTAGCAAGCTGCACCCGCTGGGAGGGGTGTGGGATGTCCTGGCAAGAGCAAACTCATCAGAGGTCACAGGAAGTAGTTAAGGTTATTCAAAAACAAATGAAGGACAAATCAAACCCTAAGAATTTACTAGCAGTTATGCTGTGTTTGGATGGTTCTTAGCACTAAAGTTCAAGTGTCTGCGTGGGTCACAGTGGAAACTGTCAGTTTTAAGAGTAATACAAAGTTTTATTAGTGACAGCTATAGTCTGTATTTTTCAATTTCTTGGGGGTTTTTGTGTTGTTTTGTTTATTTTTTAAGTTTAATTATTTTTTTCATGTGATGCACTTTCCTTGTTCTATGTGGAAAGGAAGTAGATGAAACACCTGGCCTTAAACATTCGCCTTAAACAATTTGTGAATTTTATTAGCATATTAAGGTATTGCTGAAATAAACTTTAAATCTCCTAGGCAAACTACTGTCTTTTTGCCCTGCTGGCTGACTAAGTTTTAAAAAAGTAACTTTGTACCAAAGGAAAACAATGATAACCATAGGAAAAATCCATCACCAAAAATTTTCAGTTCTCAGGCTACGGCTTTTATCTCCTGCTTGAGAAGATGCCTTGGCTTTTACCAGGTTTGTACTGGGGATAGGATGAGTTGTCTTCATTCTTATTAGTAAATAGTCAGTGTGTGAGCAAGCTGAAAGAAGATGTGACTGACTCTTTCCCTTGGAGAAAACTTGGATTCAGCAAGGGCAAATTCAATACTATTCTGTATTGCCCTTCTTTCTTCAGTAAGTGTCACTAATTGATGGGATGGCTTTATTATTTAAATGAAGGCAAAGACAAGGGTTTAGATATCTGCAAAAGTCAGAACAGACTGAGTTTGCAAGGTGGGAGAGTGGAGCATTTTTCTCTGAAACTTGCTGGCCTTGACTGAAGTGTGAACAGAATGAAACTGAGACTTTCTATGCAGGAATGTATCCATGCTTTACATGTTACACTTAGGGCAATAGCCCACTGCAAGCTGTCCCTTAAATATGAATTTTAATTAATTTAGACTCATACTTTTACCTTTCTGTTTCTGGCAAACCTCTAATTCCCGCAGCTTCCTGGAGTGGATGGTGTGATACATAAATTTTACTGTGTCAGTTATGGCAGCAAGAGTTGTCTTGCTCTTAACATTGTATGTCAATGTATTTGATGCCTAATGATTTAAAGATTGGCAAAGGACAGGAACTTTTCTACCTAAGATTGGAAAATAAGTGGGTTGGGCCCTTAGTATACAGCAGGGTGATCTCTCATCCTAATTGCACCATGTGGAGAGGAACAGAACAGCATTGATACTGCAGGAGGCCAGAGGGGAGAACGGTAGAGAAGAGTAGATGTAGGTCATTCTAGTCGATGTGACAGCCCACGGGGATGTCAGCCCTCATATCCCACTGGTGCCCTTCCTGATGGCCTTGTGTCACAAAGAGAGGCAGTGCTTGTTGGAGGGGATGTGCTGCCCCGACAGCCGCTGCTTCCCCCTGTCACCAGCAGCTCAGTGCCTGGCTCGGGCTGCTCGAGCTGATCAGGCTGAGCTGCCCTCGTTGGTAGCAACAGCCTGTCTTGAACCTGTCAGAAGGTGCAAGTGGTCAGGCTGGCCATTTGCAACCTGCACAGAGTAGGGGTGTGGGCAGAGTGACTTTGACTTTTTATAGGCCAAGAAATGTGGTGTCTGCACTTTTGAGTTGTCATGAAAAGATTTATGTGGAAATAAAGCCATGGATGGGTTCTGACAGCCAGCCTTGTTGGCTTGTTCCCTGTTCCCTATCCATATCACCACAAACCCCATGAATTGTTTTTCATTGGGGTCTCGCTGAGTGTGCAGAAGGAGGATTTGCACCCTGGAATCACAGGAATTTTCTTCATCTTTCAATGATTGTCAAGGAGCTGTGGTTATTAATTTTAACTCTGAAAATCTTAATCATAGAAGATGCAATCATGTCATCAGAAGTCATATTGTGGAAGTGTTTCAATAGAAGCAACTGTGTTGTGATACAGATTTTTCTCAACCTGACTTGATTTTACAGCATTCTAGCCATTGTAACTTAAAATTGAAATAGCCATGTTTGGGAAAACATGGGGAAGTAGCCAGCCTGCAAAAAGAATATAGCAAAATCCCTTTGTACCTCACCCCTCAAAACAAGTGTTTTACTGCTACACTGATTTTCTTCAACACCTTGTTTACACTGTATTTGCACTGCATTCAAACCCTGTTCTTGGTAGCACTGTTGATTTTCTTGTCAGGTGATGCCAATGACTGCTCTAATACCAGGGAAATTTTTCTTACATATTTCTGAAATAAGGGAGATAAATAAGATCATTCCCTACTATAACAGATTAAAAGCAAGAATGTTGGTGAATATTGGATATGTGCTTTAAGACTTTGTTTGGAGTGTTTGCATTTTACGTGTTTAAATTCAAAGCAATGTGCTTGCTGACCACAGAGACAGTTGGAAACATTACAGCACTTTTAAAACAGTCAGGTTGGACCCCTGGAGGTAGAGAAAGCATGAGATAAGTAACAATCTGTGAAAGATTTTGCTAAAATACCTTCCTTGTTACAGTATCCTTCTGTGATGCTGGGGAAGGCCAGAATCCAGATCCCAGGGCAACACTGCAATAATCTTAACCCCAAGACAGAAGGACTTCATTTGCAGTCCAGGCTTTCCTTTCATCTCTTCCCAGTCTTTTTGTCACCCTACTGTTTATTTGGGAAGAGTGGTCAAAGTCTTGAAAATAGTTGTCCGAGTGTTTTGTGTACAGCCCCAATTCACCATCAGCATGAATCCTTTGTGTGTATTGAAACACGTGGATGCCAGGTGGAAAACTGTCTGTGTGCTCATGTCATTAAGGATGTTTCCTTAATATGTATGCATAAGGGGAAAAGGGAAAGTTGTTGCAGAAGATTTACATCCCATCTTTTGTGGAATATTATTTTTTTGATGTAGTGTTTGTTGTTTACAACTTCCTACTGATTTTGGAAAAAATGGCATTCTGCACTTTATTTTAGAGGTGGAAACTTGAAGCTTGAGATTCATGGTAAAGGGTGTCTGTTGATTTAGTTACTACAGTAACTAATACATGAAGTATTTTTAATTTGTATTTGTTGCTACTGTTAATTAGTATTGCTAAAACACATTGCATGTTTTTGCTATGGAGGAGGAATAGGGAGGGGGGAAAAGAGAGACTCTTTGGCAGTGAGAAGTGAACATCCAGGAG
Organism: Thryothorus ludovicianus; assembly: GCA_013397245.1. Taxonomy (NCBI): domain Eukaryota; kingdom Metazoa; phylum Chordata; class Aves; order Passeriformes; family Certhiidae; genus Thryothorus; species Thryothorus ludovicianus. The sequence continues at coordinate 91,771 of VZTB01003556.1, forward strand.
TCTGCTCATTTTTCCAGGACCAATCACACCTGCTCTGTTATTATCCAATCCTTTCTGCTATTGAACAATGCCAGTCTCATGTCAGGCATTCCATCCTTGTTCATAGGTTTTTTTTGTCTTTTTTTTTTTTTTTTTTTTTTTGTTTTTTTTTTGTTTTTTTTTTTGTTCCCACTTCCTGCCCCCCAACCTTATTGATCAAACTCCTAGTCTGGCTGACTTCATTTACTCTCTTCCTATTGCTCCTGCTCTATGCTTTATCCAATCTATCTCTGTGTTAATGGTCTTTAGTATTTGTAGCCATTTCTAGCTCTCCTCACGTTCTGCTGCTCCAGGTTAGCTCTGATCCCTGCCACCATCACCTGTTGGCTGTACTTGGAATTCTTCTGTCCTTTTTCCCTGGCTCAGGACCCTGGTCTTGGTCCCTGCCAGTCCCTGGCTTGGGCTTATCCCCATCTTGTCACCTTAGTCATGCTCCCAAATTCCTCATGCAGCAGATACTGTTGCACTCTATCCCAGTCTACTCTTTGCAGAGGTGGCAACAGGAGCATCTTATACAGAGGTCTCACCACATTTCAAATTGAGAACATGCCAGATTTGGTATGCTACCATAGGCTGATACTTGGATGGTTTACACTCCCTCCCTAAAAATCCACTACCAAAACTCTTGATGGAAAACAAACAGGCAAACCTCCAAACAAATGCCTTTTAGTTTTGCAGAATGATGTATAATTGAAAGCAAGGTTTTATCATAACAGTAGATTGTGAGCAGTTTTAGGGAACATTGTGAGCTCCACTGATGATAAAATCTATGGAGAAATTGTAATCTCTAGGCACATATATAAACACGTGTATGTGTGTGTATTCCTGCCAACATCTGCTTTCACTTTGCAGTGTGTAATGGCTCAGCCTTCTCTCACTGAGAGGAGCAGTCTCAGTTACTATGGGAGAGAATCATGCATGTAAGCAATTACAGTGGATTATCTGATGTAACATAAATTCACTGCCTTTGGGCTTGAAAGTGACATGCTCTAACTTCCTACCTTGTTTGCTGTTAGCTTCTTTAAAATAAAATAAACTCCAGGCTGTGAACAGCACCTTTGTCTGAGTCTCACAGTTGCTGCTGCAGTTGCAAGGTCCCCTTTGTGCTGGAGTAAGCTCTTGTCTGGATATTTTGCACTGCAGGAGAGGGCTTGCACTGAAAAAAATTAGCTGTTACAGAAGGCTATTTCTAGTGATAGTCTCAATACTAAACTTCTGCTGATATTTTGGGAACCAAATAGAACCTCTTCCTTAAGCGTAATAGTTTCAAGTGTATCTAGTACTGTAAACTTCCTGGTACACATTTAATTCTCAGTGGGGTTTCTCCTAGGGAATAGCACTTTTTAAACAGCTGATACATCTCAGTTGGCCTTTAGGTATTTTAGTTTGGTGACAGTAATAAGAAGGTTGCAAATGACACTGCAGTGGTTTTTCTGTGTTTTCTGGAGTGCAGTAAAATTTCTTGGGTTTAGCTTGTATGTAATATCATAAAACTATGATGTTTCTTCATCTAAGCAACTTATTTTTAACTCTGAAACTCTTGAGTCTATTTTCATTTTTGTTTATGTAAAAGGGAGAGTAGAATATTGCATTCGTCTTAGTAGGATTATGCTGTGCAAAGCAGATGTTAAGCTCCTGTAACACACAAAGGGGGCTTTATGTTCTTTCACATCTGTCTGCATAAACAGCTCTGTTAACTCTTTTGGACTCGTGCACAGAGCTCCTTGCTTCTATTAAGAGACTGCCTCAGGAAGGACTGATGAGGTCCCTATTTTGGGAGGGAAAAAAAAACCCTCAAAAACTCAGCTGAAGTCAAATGCCCTCTTTGACTGTGTGAGCTGCCAAAGAAAAGAACATCCCTGTTGTAGAGGTCCAGAAAGAAAGCCTGAAAAGGTGACCAAGTTTTATTGCCTTGCAGTTTATACAAATAGTGCAATAGTACATCAAAAGTGCTTTCTCAAAGCTCATGTTGTGAAGCTGCTTGGTATTTCATTTCATAGACAGTTGTTGAGAGGCTCTTTGCACTAGTGAGGGGTTTGAACTCTTGCATCCCTGAGCTCAAATCCATTGATGGAACTTCTTCATACCACACTGATATACTATTTTTTTACAGGAGCTGAGAAGTATCACTTTGTTAGAAGA
>VZTB01003557.1:0-55499 GCA_013397245.1 Thryothorus ludovicianus
CATCAACCCAGGACATTACCTCAGCTTTTTAAAAGGAGACTGCAGCGATTCATGGAAAAGAAATCTCTCAGGGCAATTAATTATACAGATGATGAGCAAATTGCAGAGGACTTAAATGACATTTGATAAATCATCTCTCAATTTTTCTTATATTTTGTAGTTTCCTAGGTGCACCCATATGGCAAAATTCAAGACAAAATACCAGGTGACGATGCTATTTTCTCAGACCCAATATATTTGGTTTTATATCTTTATATTGAGCCTGAACACCCAGTTATGCTGGGAACACCACAGGGAAGCATCCACAGGGAACACCTGTGACAATGTAAAGAGCTACCACTGTGTGCAGAAACCAGGCAGCCAGAGCAGTGGGACTGAGCTAAGGGATCCTGCCACTCACATTTGACTTTAAAGGGGATTTCCAGGCATTGCTGCACAAGGGATGTGGCAGCTCAGGCCTGTAGAATGTCTGAGACCTTGAACAGGATAGATGCCCCCATATCACCCTACGTTGCTCCTCAAGTAACTAAGAGCTTCCCAGTTCCTTTTCAGATTTCAAACTGCCAATCATACAAAATGCCTAAATGCTGGATTACTATTTTACAATTAACTAGCCAGGGGAAAAAGCATGGAACTTGTAGATACAGTCACAGTTGAAACTAAGGATCCCTCTGAATCATGGCCCTACACTGGATGAGGCTGCAGCAGGTTCATTTCCCTGTGCCTTACAAGGTCCTGCAGAGCTCTTCATTTGCCTGGGTACCTTCATGTCACATCTCAGGGCATGCACTGCAGCCTCTCATTTGCATTCCATGACACACTTCTAGTGAGCTGGAGCACACACCTCACTGTCATGGAAACTTCACACTGGGAGCAGGAAAATAAAGAAGAAAGAAAAATCATAATCTTTGCTTGCAGGACACCACGTGCAGCCCACAGGAGATGCAGTGTCAGATGCAAAGCAGGGGGATGGTGCTCTGGAAGAATCAAATGGCAGAGCAGTCTCAGCACAAACAGCATGGCCTGAGGAGCACAGATCATATCTGAGAGGGGAACTATTTAGCAGAATTTAAGTGCATGATGTTCTCAACCAGGACACAAATAATTTTTGAAGTAAAATATATTTCCACTTAAAAGACTTTATATGCCAAATGAAGTAGGAGGATCATTCAGAAGCTGTACTTTGACCATTATTACCTTCAGCCTCTTCTTCCTGGCCACAATGAACTCAGTCTCTGTGACATAGCATAAAGCAGCTCTACACAGAGTCTCTGGTTGTTTGCTGGTTGTGTAGCACAGAGATAGGCTTTTACAGGTTAACAGCATATAACCCCCATAAAACCACCTTACATGTCTCACTATGGAATAACTCAGATGTGATCCTAACATCCACAACTGCTACCAGCAAAAAAATAGCCTAATTATAGCTCCCTCTGCACTGGGTGTTTGGAGTTTCCTGACAAAACAGATCCTCCAGTAACTATAAAAAAAATCAGAGAGGCATAAATGCACTGCTGGCTATTGGAAACTACACAGCGCTTTCTAAAAAATGTGCTGTACAACATGAGAATCAAAGATTTAACAGGACCCAGACAGACTGTCAGGAAACCCAAGTCAGTCTCAGAAGCCTACAGTGTACAGGGAAAGTTCAGAGGCAACCACCAGCCCTCAGTGTCCAGGTACTCTTTTACACTTGAGTCACACTCAGGGGAAAGGGGAGGGGGAAAATGGAATCTGTGCCCAAGGCTGAACTCATTTCTTCAAGGTTTGTCAGGGTGTTTCCACCAATAGGTCACCACACCCTCCCCACATGAAAGAACTGTATGGAAACCAATGCCAGTAACTTTTGGCCCCGGGCTGACACAGAGTTTTGCTCTTTCTCTGATGTGAAGTGAATAAGCAAAGAAAGGTGTTGAACTGAAATGCCTCAGACACTGCAGCATGAAGCGTAACAAGGCCCCCTTTGCTGTGTGTTACGATAGGCTCTGACATATGGTACTGCATGTACTTGATTATTGCATAAATTCTGTTAATTTCTGGGAAGCAGTAAGGTAGCAGTCTTCCAGCTAAGATCCTTATCCTTGTATACCCCCTGGAGTGCATCACTTCAGTAACATTTTTCAGCAATACCATAATGAAGGAGCTCCTTATGTGAGCCACTGCACTGCCCCCACTATTTTCCCTCACCCCTTACTTACCTCCAATAAAATCCCTGCCAAAGAAGAGAGAAAAAGGGAAAAAAGAGAAAACCAAGAGGGGAACAGTTTTCCCAGGCCTAATCCCACTTACTCTAGTTTCCCATTAGGAACTGAAGCAGATGATTCCAAGCTGTGCTCTGCTGTGCAGTGGAAGTGCAGAGGCAGGAAAAATCACCCTCAGGACACGAACATCATCTGGGAACAGTACCATGGGCCACCTTAACCAGGTCTCAGAGGTCTCAGTGTAAAGCTGAGAGATAAAGCTGAGCTGAGCAGAGCTGGGTAGGGCTGGGTGGGGCTGGGCTGGGCTGGCAGCCTCCCCTCCATCCAGAATGTCTGTGCCTGTTCCCTAATCAGCTTCTTCTGTGTGCTCCAGACTGCTCTGGAGACAATATCTGCAGGTGTGTTGCCTCTTCAGCAGAGGAATCAGAGATGGGCAGTGGTCTCCAAGTTCAGGTTGGTGTGAATTATGTCACCATCTCAGGTCTCTATCTCTCTTTGTTTTGTCATGTGGCCAAACCTCTCAGTGGCATTCCTCATGGAAGATGAGCAAAAGAGATGTGGCATTACAGCCAGAAAAAAAAAAATCTGATGAGGTATTAAGGCAATGGGTCATAATGTGTTTTAAATATATATATTTATATGTAAAGTTGTTTGCATATCCCAGAGACCTTAAACGTAAAATTAACCCCACTAGCTCTAGGTCATAAGGTCTCTGAAGATATTCTGGTTCCTGTAGTATTACAAGACAAGAACCATTTTGCCCTTCTGGATTCTCTCTTAGCTCTTCACAATGTTCCCACAAGATTTTTTACACCTCAGACTATCCAGAAGGAGGAAACAGAAAAATTATAACCAGTAACTCAAGAGATGATATCTGTCTCCTCTACTCCAGCGGATGTCACTGTATCTGAAAATAACTGGTGGAAACATAGAAATTAACAGGGACTTTGTTTTCCTGGAAGAATGGTTTCTGTTCTCTCCCATGTTGTTCCTCATTTTCTGCCTCCCACTGGCAGTGGTCTCCTGTTCCATGTCCTCATTCTTGATATTTCCAGCTTCCTGTCCTTTCCCTGCCAGACCCAAGACACCAAAACTAAATACATAAGATCACTGAAGTAATGAAGTGACTGGACCTAGCAGGACAGGCAGCTGTCACCTCGGTGACATCCATTGGCTCACTCCATGTCCAACACTGCTGTGTGCTCAGACCATGAGGTGTTTAGGGCAGGGATTATGACTTATGAAGTTTGCACAGAGCTGCTGACTGAGGCCTTTGGGCAATGTGAACATTAAATAAGAGCCTTGTACTAGAAAACATTCCCACCTGGAAAGGTTCAAAGAAAAGCCTCCTTGTAAGTGAAATTCCTGCTTGGTGCACTGGCAGTTTATTTAACAGAGCTTGGCAACAGAAACAAACCATTGTGCAAGAATAAGCAGAGACTTCCCATTTTGCTCCACTTGTCCTCCCACAGATGGATTCACTAACATGTGGCTGCTGTTTAACCAGCCTGAGACAGGCAATAAGATAAGGCCTTTTCAGCATGCAGAGATGATCCTTCAGCTTTCAGAAATGTGAGGTGTCAGCCCTGAGGAGGAAAACAATAAAAATGTTAATGTAATGGATGAGCATCTGTCATTCAAACTGTACGTGATGCATTCCAATTTCCAACAAAGACTAATACAAGAATGTACAGCAATAAAATTTTACCATTTGTTATTTTTGAAGATCAAGAGGAATAATAATTTGTTCTACTACCCTTTGATTCCTATGGGCTGCTTACAGCAATATACTAGTTCTTACTAATAATGTCTGAGTATCATAAAGAGGAATCAAAGCAGGAAGGAACAGATTGTATCACTGAACTCACAGTAATCAAAACTTAAGCAAAAACCATTCCCTCTTTCATGTGTTACTTACACCTCCCAGTACCGGCTGTACACATTAAATGGACTCTTTACAAAATTGCATTTGTTCACAGACATTACACCTACTATGCAAAACAAATGCTAGGGAAAAAATGCAGCAATTTTAAGTCTTCTGTGAGTCTTATGTCTTTCTTCTTGAGTCTCTAACTTTCTGGTTTCATCATGTGCAAGATATGATACATGCCCTCTTACTGCAAATTGCTTTGAGATGTACGGATGAAAAGTGCTTTATATGTACTCCTGACTATGGGCAGTTTGTTTGTTCCCCTAATAACCAGTTCCCTCAATGAAGACATTTTTATTAAGATCAACAGGAGGGCAGGGTGCAGCAGGGAGGCATTTAAATTAGGGTAGGATTTTTAAAAGTGAAATTATTCCATGCCCCTATATTATAACATCTAGGAAAAGAAACATTATTTGAACAGGTGCATTTTATATAGCACACGCACGTGCACTTTCACTGCTTGAAGCCCCTCTAGTGAAATTCACCTGGGCAGCAAATGAGCCTGTAAAGTTACATTATTAATTTTCAGGCTAGTGTTCCCATTTAGATAATCAGCGTCATGCCTTTGCAATTTACTCAACAAAGCCGATTCAGCAAAATTGCCCTTTTTACAGCATGTGTACCCCATATGTGAAGGCTGCATCTACCCTTTCATTCCAGTATAGTAAGTAAGAACATGTTGTCAAGAAGATGTAAACGCAGGGCTTACCCTAATCAGCCATGATGAACCATCTAAGGATTTGCCTAGAAACTGAGTACACTTTTTACAATTATATGCTGTATTGCTGCACGTTAGAGTCCAAGTAATAAAACAACTGGTGGTGCTCTTGATCAGGAGTGGTGCAAGCTGGACTGCACGTGCAGGTTTTGTGTGCCACCATAAAAGGAGAGTCCACACTGTGCTTCCCCTGCCTGGCCACATCTGGACTGACACACAGAGGAGAAAGGGTGAGGAAGAGGTGGGGCAGAGCAGGAATCCTGTGGGACAGACAGAGCATTTCTAGGAACCTGTCTTCAACTCATTTGGGGGCAATCAGTTACAAACAGCACCCACAGAACAGAAGGTGGCTTAAATTGGTAGATGTACTGAATGTGTCTTAACAAACATATAATATTGATATTTAGTCATGGACTGAGCAAATCATCTGGCCTTCAAACCCTCGGAACTCCTGACTTAATTTCAGTCATTCAAATGTGGATGCTAAGATAAAACCATCCAGGACTCTGGATGTCCTTCACACTGAGTGAATGTAGCGAAATACAGTCAGCACCCAGCTTATTTCAGACACTTCAACATTATGATAGGATAAATTGTTCTCTAAAGGAGTCTCAGAGTCTTCATTGATTGTAGTAGAAAATTCAATTAGATAACAAACTTATGTGGATAAACTTAGTAAGGATGAAATACATAATGAGTTGTATCCACTGGGAAAACTTGTTACCAGCATTACTTCATCTGAGTACAAGTTTCCAGTCATGCAGAATCAGGGGCAGATGGGACTATAGTACAGACAAAACTTCAGTGATGCTTGTTCAGTAGAAAGTGAAAGCCAAATTCAACGCAGCTGAAAGGCTAATATCATGAAACATAGTACTCAATTTCATCAAAGATATTATAGTGGAAAATCATGTTAATTACTAGTGACTATATAGAAGTTTCATGGAAAGTCCTGAAAAATTTTCAATGCCTTATTCGCTAAATGATGTTCACTGGGTACCTCTCAAGGGGAAACACCATCTGATTCCAGAAGGAAAACAAACCAAAAAACATTAACTTAATATAATGTATTTTGTTAAAATTAAACAAAGAAGAAAATTGAACCTCCAGGGGCAGCCTGTGTGAAGGGGTGAAGAGGTTACAAATATTGCTTTGCCCTGCAAGAATGATGTCATGGTTTCTGTCAGAATTGCTAAAATACCAGTTTGTGTTTTCTGGAACATGGACTTAGAGATATATGGTCTTTGTACTCACAGACTCATTTTCCCACAAAACTTCATGAACTGAAGGATGAACCTTCATTACGCTGTAACAGCCTACAGCTTTTCTTCCTCTTACAGTACTGTTAAAACATCTCAAATCTTCATGTTAATCTCCTCTATATTTTCTGATATTACATCTGAAATGCATTAAAGAAATACTCAAAATTTGGATGGACAAATCAACAGAGCAATTGCATTTAAACATTTTTTATTTCAACTTACAGGCACAACTGTAATACTTACTCTTAATTTATAATGAAATTTGAGAATAAAAGTGGTTCAGAGCAAGCAGAAAAAATTGGAATACATTGGTGCTGCTTTCTGTGGTATAAAAGACATGAAAAAGAGACAGACATGAATTAGATCATAGAAGTGAAGGCAATCATTGGTCTGAATGGCACACACTAAATACAATTTGGAAACCACTTTCACATTACACACTGCAGTAAATCTAAGTATCTCATACCATCTCTGCCTTCTAGAATCTGAAGTCCCTGAAAAATCACTCTTTTTTGTAGCACAAATCTAATGATGAGGATGTCAAGTCAAGAACACAGAATTTGACTGGCACTTTAGGGCTCCTGGCTGAGTCCAAAGATGAACAGGAGAAAGCGCTGAAGTCAAATCTTGGATAGTGATGAGAAGTTGGATACTTCAAAGCTCACACAGCTGTAGAAAGGATGTTTACAAATTAAGGCTCACTGAGGTCAAGGACACCTGCTAGCAAAAAAATGGGTAATTTTTATTATTAGCTGAAGATGAAGAATCTAGTGAGGCCTCCCTGCTGTACTTATAAAAGTCACATGATGTTCTTCATTCTGATGATTCGTGCAAAGTTAACTTAGTTCTTTTCTGTTTCCTGCTGTCCCACGACAGATCACAAAAATTTGCTAATAATTACTTAAATAACATCCATTTTTCCAAGGGTGATAAAAGTTTTGTTTACCCTCTGCAACTGCCAAGGTGTTTTAGTTGGATTCTGATAAATACTCGTTTGCAACATTAGCCATTCCACTGGAGGAATCCAGCCTGGAAAATTGCTGATTACATTTTTCCCTCCAAGTCACAAACTACTCCCAGTGCTTTTATGTGGTTTTGCCATTCAGAATTGTTGTTTCAGAAATGCAGCACTTGAAGAGTTTTACCTATGTAAATAATAAACCATAGCCAAATCCCAGAGTACTTAGCTTCTCACTGATGTAATTAAAACTCTAATTCAACAAAAAGAGATTCTTCAGTTTCTAAGATTTAAAAAGATTTTAAAAAATGATCCAGTTATGATAGGATAAGAAGATTATGAACTTGTAGTGCTATGTGCTTTGTCTCACCTCTTGAGTACATTTCCTAATTTATTTACTTCACATCCCATAGATATGAATGTGTATCCCATAGAGAAACACCAGACAGTTCTGGTTATTTGAAACATCAGAGACACTTCACTCTGCTGAGTTTTTCCAGTGGTTTTGACTTGATTCCCATAAGCAGAGTCCTCTTGAACTGTCCTGCTTTGGGCTGATAGAGAGTTCATTTTCTTCATAGTATCTGGTATGGAGCTGTGTTTTGGATTTTTTCTGGAAAGCATTGGTAATTCAAGGATGTCTTAGTCATTGCTGAGCCGTGGTGACAGAGTCAAAGCCTTTCCTCACACCACCCCACCAGTGAGGAGTTTGGGAATGCACAAGGATTTGGGAGGAGACACAGTCATGACAGCTGACCTTACCAGATCCAAGGAATATCCCATACCATAGGGCATCATGCTCAGTACATAAAGCTGAGGAAAGAGGAAAGGAAGTGGAGGGCATTCAGAGTGACAATGTTTGTCTTAGCAAGTCACCATTAAATATGATGGAGCCTTGCTTTACAAGCCATATGTGAAAACCTGCATGCCAGCAGGAAGGGATTAATGAATTCCTTGTTTTGCTTTGATTGAATGCATGAATTTTGCTTTCCCTATTAAACTCTTCACAGGAATCAATTTTGTAGCATCAATCCTCAAATACAAACATCAGAAATGAGGCTACAGCACATACACTACTGCCCACCCGAAATCTGCACATTTTCAGGTGTTATGAGTTGAGTATGAAAAATGGCACCACTTAAAATTACTAGACATTTTGAAAACATTGACCCTAATGACTTATTCTTTTTCTGCAACCTTCAGTTCACATTACTAAATTCTCATCTGAAGTGATTAGTCATATCAGTTGCAGTGGAAGAAGAATCAAATCTTCATGTCCTGTCTCAAACACTTGATTCCAAGAAATTGCAACAAGTTAAAAAAGTTGACATACATTGAAATCTTAAAAAAAAGGAATAGGAATGAGAAACTTCCCTGCCTTTCCTGTTTCAGTTTACTTTAACTTGTGACCATAGTGCAAATAAACTAAATAAGCAGCAAAAACAAATAGTCTTTCCCACATCACCTAAACAACTCTTGTATTCTCAGGGTTTACAAAGAAAAGGAATATATGTGATTAGTTCAGCTAACACAGCTGTAGAGACGCAGTTTTTTGGACATGTGAGCTGTTTGTTCTTTATGAAAGCTGGAAAGGCTATGTTTATTTCCCTCCCTGCCCTCAGCGTTTGCAAGGGTTGTGAATTCCCTGTGTTAATAACTCTCAACTGTTGTGATGATTTCTCTGCTTAAATGTAGAGTGCCTGCCCAAATGTGAAATCTGAAGTGGAAAATTTAGTAGGAATTCTGCAGTGGAAAGAGTATCATCAGGAGGGGAAGGAGATGGGACTCTGCCCTTTGGAACAAAATGCCTGATTGTAAACCAGTGCATCACTTAAAAAGTGGGTGATTTTATTTGAGCCACATAAGGAATGCAGTGACTATCCCAAGAAAGGACTGCTACCATGACAGTCAGCCTACTGTTCAGTACATCCATAACATCTTAAAACTCAAGTTGCAAAGTAAGCACTGGGAAAAGTGAGGCAGCAGCCACAAAATCCATGCAGGCTGTCTTTATCTAAACTGATTTGCTTCAATTGTGGCTCCTGGAGGAGCCACCCAGTCCCTGTGGCCCCAGGTGCACCCTAACCTAGAGAGTTAGGGAAGCCTAGAGAGAGTCAGGCACCATTCCCTCTCCAGCCTGGCTGTAGAACACACCAGCACACAGCCACGACACCAGCATCATAAAAAAATCCAAAAAGCAGACATGCTGAATAGGCCACACCTGACTGTTATGCTGCTACAGATCTTCCCTGGGTCCTTCAAGCATATTGACATTAAAAAATTATATGGTTCAGGCACAGAGCTAAAGCTGGGGTTTTTCAGGGTGAATGAGGCTTAGAGTCCAGAGTTCAAATTGGATATGTTGTGGCTCCTTCGAGCTTTCTGAATCACAAAGGATGATGAGACTTTTGCTGGTGAACTCACCAGTGAACAGACCAGTTGATTTTCAAGTACTTAAATGGTGTCATTTGTCATCAGTGAACAATCAAATCAGTGACCAGGATTTCTAACATTGTGTCTGTGCTCACTGCACAGCTGCATGCTACATGAAAACATGTGGCATTTTTCTCCACATTACACATCTGGAAATTCAAAGCTAACCTGCATTTAGAGAGTCTGAACTGAAAAATAAACAAAATCAACTATAGCTTCATGTAACCTTGGAAAGAGTTATGTCTTGAGAGCAGCTGTGCTTTACTTTCAATGTTTTCTGATGTGCTACAATAAGTTACATCCCAGTTACAAGGAAGTTAGTCCTCTGGAACATCAATCAGGGTAATCTGCACTGCATGTTTGTTATTTATGGTGTATCACAGAGTTGCCAACCTGAGAAATTCCATAACCTCAGCATCAAATGCAACTGATGGCTGTGTCCTGCAAATGCTTGCAGGGCAATTGGTGGGTCAGACCACTCTGACCCCAGCAGGCACTTCCCTGGGTGCTACCTGCAAATCTGTGGTGCAGCCCTCTGCCACAGGCATGTCCTAGTACAGCCCACCCCTCTGATTGTGTGCCAGCACTGTGCTAATTGTATCTTGCTGGACAATATGTTCCTGAAATAGTTTTGAAACTCTCTGTCATGCATCTTACAATTGCTTTTAGGCGCCTTATGCTATTTAGGGCCTGCTTTAAGGCTGATAAATTCAGTGCAGAGTTAGCACTTAGAGGATAGGGGCTCCCAATCTGACAGGTGTGGCTGCCTTAGTGCTGGTCACATTACTGCAGGGAGACAGACAGACAGACAGACAGACAGACAGACAGGAAGGAAGGAAGGAAGGAAGGAAGGAAGGAAGGAAGGAAGGAAGGTTCCAAAACTGTGGTTTTTAACGTAGTATTTAACACGACAAAAGCAACCAGCTACTCTCAAATGTAGCATTTGTACTTAGAAGCCTAACTTGTGCTTTCTAATATGCTGAGGAAACAGAGTCTGCTCCAAGAAGAGAGCTGAGATTCAAAGGATGGAGGGATATTCTCGGGGGGAGCGGAATATGAACTGATTGAAGAAATTATTACAAACACTTTTACATTTTTGTCCTTTGGGGTTTTTCAAGCAGTGAATTAAAGCCTCTGTTAAGGAACTCACACTGTGTAACAGGGCCTGGAGACCTCACAGAAAGGGACACCCATGTGCTACCACTTCACCATTTATCACTGACTGAGTAGGCTGTAGAGGTTACCTCAGTTTACTGTGATCTCATGAAGGGATCTCCAGCACACTTGTTCTCTACTCCAGGACTGTGTTTATATAGTAATTATAGCCATGACAGCTAATTGTGTTTCTCTAATCAATCACACTGGAAGTTTTGTTTGTTTTCCTGTGCTAGGGAACAGGAAGGTTTTACCCTTCTCTAAACAGTGAGAAATAAATGAAGCATATTTTTCAGACACAAGTAGAAAATTATTATTGAAGAAGAGTTCAATTAAAAATCCTACTTACTATAAGTAAGAATCTATATGTGATGACACTGAGTTCTAGCTGCAATTTAGAGTAGATAAATAAAATCCCTTTGTAACAAGAGCAAGTTCCCCTTCAGTTGATACATGGAGAGGTAAAAGAGATGCCACAAAGTCACTCCACAAGCCAGAAATAATTGTCTCTTGTGCATTGCTCTCTAATTATTATTGGACTATACAAGCTCCAGACAAGAACTGTGCATTGCAGCCAGGAGTATCCAGGCTCAGCTGACACAATGGAAAGAAGAAATTTATTTGTTCAGAGAAACCACAGCAAATACAGGAGCCCCTGAGATCAGGAGTTTTTGCCTTTCTTCTGTGCATTGCCTTGTTAATTAATGACTCTGATTGCTGACTAAACAAAAGCTGTCATGAAGCTGGGGTTTGCTCAAGGCCTCCACGTGCATATCTCAGTGAGTTTGTCACTGCTTTGAGTTATTGGTCTATGGGACAAGGCAAATACTTCAGCTTCACTCAGTGCAGTCACATTGCCCTTCTCGTGCAAATACAAGAAGAAGCACGTCAGTTTTTCTGTTGTTACAATTTATACTCATTTTTTCTTATATTTGTCAGTGTCAGAATATCTTACTACATGAAACTAACATTTTGAAAACAGTTCCTGTCTACCTTTATGACTCAATAAGAAATAAAAAGCCACAGTAAATCCCTAAACAGTTCATGTGACTCTTCTGTGCACCACAGAGTTGCTCTGAATTTTATAAATCTGCCAGGAATTATCCTCATAGAGTCCAACCTACCTCAGAGCAGGAGAATGGACTAAACAACCTGTCTTCCACTTTTCTATGTTAACAGATTTGTGAACAAACAGCCAAGGAAGTGTACCTTATATAGAGCAAATTTAGGCCCAGTGACAATGATGCTATCTGACCTTTCACAAGCCCCATAAAAGTAATTTATGCTCCCATTTGCCAGGATGTCAGGGACCACAGCCCTATATCATCATCAGGTACAAGACAACCTATCAAAGTTCCTTCCCACACTATTGTAGGCATCTCAAATAAAGCTGTGTGTATAGGTGATCCAAAAGTTTATCATAAAGAAATCTACACATGTCCCAGTAGAGGAGGAGCGAGTCTGTAGCCAGCATGCTGCCTCCTGCCAGTTCAGTGTTCACCTCACCACTCCTAACCAAAGGGGGAAAGTTCTGCATCCTGTGGGAAAGCTGCACACATGGTGTAAGAGACATTCCGGGTGGTCACTGGATTTATGAACAGGCAGGTCTCTGACAAATAAACAGCCAAACACTGTTGACTCATGTTCCCAGCCTCACACTTCTTTTGGGGGTGAGGAATTCTTTTAATAAATCCACTTATTTAACTTCTCTGCTTAAAAAGAATGAAGAAGTTGAAAGGTCACACAACCATCTCTGCTTCCTTCTAATCCTGGAGAACAGTTTTTCCCTGCATATATAAACACAAGGTGACTATCCTATTGGTGACTCTAACAACTGAGCTGTAATTGAGTTTTAAAATGCCACTGTGGAGAAATAGAAAAATTAGAAAATCTGACAAATTATAATAGTACACAATACTGAATGGGTTGTTTCATAAATGGCCCAAGAGAAAGGAACATCTGATAAGGATCCCATGACCTCTGACTGATACTAGTTCCACCTGTTACTAGAACTACTGGGCCACCAGGTTGCTGGATATTTCTGATGCAAAATCAGAGGCAAAAAAATAAGATTTGATAAGTTATGAAAAATAAATGTTACAGGTTGACCTTGCTCCTGGAAGGAGATGATGCTCATCCCAAGCAAAGGGATAGCTCACTGCCAGTGACTTACTTAATCCCTCTTAAACTGTTGAATTGAGAACAGTTGAATTGCTCAATTGAGATTTAAATTATACTTTAGTTTATGCTCACTTTCTTCCTTGAAGGCATTTTTGCTACTGTATTTTTGGGAAGGCTGGATATCAAGTTCTACCCTTTTTGTGCTGGGAACAGGTCAAAGACTTCTTTATTAGAATTCATCATAATTACTTGAATTTAAAACTTATACAAAAAAATCCATTGCTTTTTTGGTGTCTTATGCATCCCTCTTTCAGTGTAGCAGATTTTGGCTTCACAGGACATTAAATATTAAAAAAGCCCAAAACATGTGATAAGAAAGACAGATTGCTAAAGGGCTTGGATTGTCTATGGTCCAGTGATTAAAAACATAAATTCAGTACTGCATTGGTAATGATTCCTTCACTCTTGCCAAAATCTCTGTTTAATGTGAATTTTTCTCTGCATGTTCTGTAAATCTACCACTGAGATGCAAACAGAAAAACTGCAGACACAAAGGGACTAAAACAAAACCCAAGAATTCAGCTATGCTCAGAACAATTGCTCCGAACAATTAATAACACAGGAAAAACAAGTTACTTGAAGTGTGCACAGTTTAAACCTTTTTTTGCTAATCCTCACTGAGAACCATATTAAAAGTGATACCCTGTAGGCAGGCAAGCAGCAGAGTCTTGGATGACAAAGGAGTTATAAATCAACAGCAAGTCAGAGATGTTAAGGCTGTATCTTCCATAGGAAAAAAAGGATATATTTTTAACTTGAATCAGCTACCACAATGTTTAGCCCTAATAAGAACAAAGTAGTTGATAGCTTTCATAGAGGTTCATGGGTAAAATTAAATCCTGTGGCTGCCCTAGGCTTTCATCAGATCTTCCAACATCTACCTAACCTTTCTTCTAGAAGATTTTACCTCATCTTAATATACTATGTTCTCTGTCTTGGTTAAAAAATGAAAATGAAATCTTAAGGATAACAGGTGGAGTGTTGAGTATTCAAATGGGCCATGTCAGTCCTAACTTGATCTAAACAGGCTTTGGCAGCAGCTAAACACCGGTGGGAATAAAGTCTGGTCCTTGAGTGGTTGTAACCTGGTATAAAGCCCTACCCTAGGATAATGACTGGATGTTGACTGAATTTTGAGTTGGTTTCTCGTTCTTCACAAGAAAGTCACACAGATCCTCAGTAAGTTTGGAAGTTAGATTTTTGCTTTCATGGCGCTCCAGAGTTAGTAGGACAAGATGAAGAGTGGGAAATTCAATCAGCCAGAAATCAGAAGAATTCCAGTATTGACTCTGGAGTCTCCATCAGCTCTTGGCTGGTAGCATATCCAGAACTTCTCAGACTTCACATTTGCTGAGGGAAAATTAATTTCTAATGTTTCCCAGAAGAGAAAATTGGACACCATCTATGAAGGAACTATTTCTGTTGTAAAGAGAAGAGAAGCAAAGGCCTCTACAGGGAGACCACTACAAATTTAACTTCCCTTTCATGTTTACATGCAATGCATTCACTACCTGTAAATGTCATTGTGCTCCAATCACCTGGCTCCTGTGCAGAGTAAGGTATGACAGTACTGGACTTCTAACTTGGATGTGTTAAAACTCTGGACAAGCACACACCTTCTCTTTCCTTTTAGGACATCTCAGGTGTAGTACTGGGTCACAAAGGCAAAGGTGAATGTTGCAACCTGAGATCTGCCAAACCCAAGAACAGTGAAGGCTGATAATCAAGAGACAAATGGTACTATTTGCTCAGAGGGTTGAGGTTCTTGGCCACACTGGAAACACAGAATGGATAGGAAAAACAGAGGGATTAACTCTTCTGGATAAGATTTAGTTCACTGAGAACTGCACTAAGAACTTCTCCCTCTTATTCTGAGAGGGACAATCACTCCTTTTCTTCTTTTTCTTGCATTATCTCTTTCATTTGCACCTTTACTGTGAGCACATAATGCTCTTCATAATGTGGTTTTTGTGGCAGTACCACAGTTCACATTTTCCACAAACTGTTCTTCACAATCAGTATTCTGGAACTTCCTGTGCTCTGCCACTATTTCAATTAATGATCAATGCATGCTCACAGATAAATACAGGTGACAACACCTGTAAGAAATGTTTAATGCAGTGACACTACATAATAAGAGCAAATCTTTAGTAAAGCAGATTGCATCTTACAGTGTTTGTCAAGCACTAAGCACTCATTACCATTTGTAGAGTTCATAAGCTTCATTCATCAGTTAGCTTATTGATCATATACTTCCAGAGTTGGATAATATCCAGTTCTTTGTCTAATCAAAATCTCTTCCTATCATGTCATTGTTGACTCTCAAGCATTATATTAACTTAGACACCATATGAGAAAAAAAATAATGATCCATAACTGAATGATTAAATTTAACCCATAAACACTGATGTTAATGACTACCAGGTTGCCATGTTCCTCTTTGAAGTATGATGACTAAAACAATGTTTTTCCCTTTCAAAAATCAAAGATCACTTCTAATTTCCTGGAATAACAAGGAATAAATTTCTATTCCATCCAGTACAATTTGAGCATTTAAGCTTCCTCAGTTACAAGTTCTGTTTCTTGGAAATTGTGATGTTCATATGACTCTGCTAAATAAGGAGGAATTAATTTTCCTCTTCATTGGCTGGTCTGAGTCTTTGCAATTCCAGAGAGGCCATCTGAGTCCTTTATATTCTCTCCCTAAAATTGTGCAATATAATTGCTTGTACTAAATGCTCTGATACTCTTTAAAATGCTTGTGGCTATTTTGTCATGGTTTGTGTATGTAATAATGCAGAGTAATCCTCTTTTCTAGTTACATGCACAGAGAAAATGAGACCTTTATAAATTAGTAATGAATAAAAAGTAGTTCAAAGAAAATAGCAATATAAGAGGACAATATTCTAGATATTTCTGATCTAAAATATTAGACACCTAGGAAAACTTATAGTTAGATGTTGATATAGTGTTAAAAATAGAATTGAAAATAAACCTGGCTAATCACAAATCTCACTGAAACCTCTCTGAAACCTTATTTAAATGAATAAGAGACAGTTTCAGAAGAAGTGCAAATGCAACTAATTTATGCCTCATAGATCTGGAGCTTTTGTCAACTCTTGGATTCTCATACGAGGCTCAAAAAAAGTCTCTGTATGTGTGAAGGAGCCCAGCATGTGTAAGCTATTAGAACTATGACACAATTTTGCCTCCTGTTTGCGGCACAGCAAATCTTGCAAAGGAAATTAGGACATACCCCCAGGACTTTCAGTGGGGGTATCAACAGAATCCATTCCTGAATGCAAGCATGGAGGACTTCTTTCTGACTTGGTCCTTACACATCCTACACATGGTGATTTCCATTTCAGCCAAGGTACACGGCATTCGTGCAGCCAAAGTCATCTCCAGATGACCACCAGCAAGTTGGCAAACAGGTGAACCCACAGAAGAAATGCCATGTATTGTTCCACAGGCATTTTGTAGGAAAATCACTGTCTCCAGAACAACCCACGCAGGAGTAACAGATGCTGTAAAGCAAAGGCAGACCCTGGTGAGACTATTAAGTCAGTGGTTTCCTTGTGCTGTATTCATTCCAAGTCCATACTTTTTTTTTTTTCCTTTTATTTCTGACAGATTACATTGATCTTTCACAAGAGAATTTTTCCCAACTGGCCAAAGTAGATTGAGAGCAAATGCTTTTGCCTGAGATAAGTATTTCATTAGAATTTCTCTGTGATGTAGATTTTTCCCTACTTCTTTGGTTGAGTAAACATTTTCTTCTACAGAAAGAAGACATTAATCCTTACAGTTTGTCCTCAGATGATCTTCTATTTGAAGTTATTTACCTGCCAAGCAAAAGAAAACTGTCCTAATTAAACAAAGATATTGAGAGGGCTTAATGGACTTTTTCAGAACCAGTGAAGAACTGGAAACAAGTCTGTGCTGTATTACCTTCTTCTGCTCTACCACATGAAGAGTTCATAGGTATCCAGTACACATTGGTTTCATTCTTATGATCCTCTGCTAAGTTGTGAAGCTATGTTTCTTCTTCATTTCTCAGGAGGGAAGTTATTCCAGAGCATCTGGAAAGTCTCAGTGCTGTCCACCTGTGACTCCTGCCTGTCCCATGTCAGCTGTGCTCAGAAAACACACCAGAGAGCAAGAGATCTGCTGGAATATCTGCCATACGGGGTTAATTTGAAAAATGCCTCATAAGTTGATCAAAAGCTGAAAAACATTAAGAGCAATTTGTTCTTTTGAACAGAAAGAAGCTTATGAGCATTTTTGCTTTGATGGTTTCCAATAGGCAGAAAATAGAGTCCTGCAGCAAGTCCCTCTCCTAATGCAGTTTGTTTATACACAGGGCCTCAGTGACACAACAGAGCAAGATCTGGTTGGTGGCCAAGCACTGTAACATGAACTGAAGGAAAAGAGAGATTGGAACTGATGTATAGCAGTATTCACAAAAGCAAGTGCCCTGTTGGCAGCAGAGCAGAAAGGGATGCTGTGTGTGTATTTGCAATTTAAGTATGGGAATGGGTAAAGACAGGCAGACTTGAGCTACCCTGCCCATTATTGAAGTTGGTCAGATGGAAACCAAACCTAGGCTAGGTTTTTTATAGCTGGCTTCTCATGGAGTCTGTTCTCTCTCAGGCTTGCTACCTCACATGCAACTCCAGCTACACAACTCTCACATGACTGCAGGAACTCAGGTCTGCCTCCAGACGCATCTACTGCCTGCAAGCAAGAGAAGAAAAATTAGTAGATGTGATTTTATATATATATACACATATATATAAATGTATATTTAGGTCTCTAAGACATATGCAAGTCAAGGAGTAGGAACATATATCTGAAAGAGACTGCAGAGGTCAGACACTTTCATTGTAAGCATCAGAATTGTAAAAATATACATTTTTCTCTTTTTAACTCAGTTCCTGAACTTAAAGCTCTTCCAGAGTCTATCTGCTCAAATTGTAAGAACTTTCCATTCCATATTTAAGTTAGATGCATGGGCCATTTGTATCCTATTGGTTGTATAGAACATTTTCATTCTTGTGGGTTTGCATTCAGTTAATTAGGTTTGTGAATTTCTTCCGACACCTAGTTCAAGTGTGGGAAACCTTCCTGCCCTATTGCAAATACAAATAAAGAACTAAAAGCTAGAGTCTACTTTAAAGTGTCAACAGATTTATCCTAAATTCAGATAAAAGAGTTTGGAGAGGGTGAAGAAACCATGGGCAGTGTCAGGCAGTGTGAAAGTCACCAACAGTCAACCCATAGCTGCATTTTTGTAATGACCATATGTGAAAAAGAATTAGAAACACAGTAAACAATCAGCTATGTCATTATTTAGAAATATTCCACCAGGGGAAATCAAACCAAAACAAAACCAAACATAAAAAAGCAGAGAACATCTGTATTTGAAAATAAAATTATCTGGGCCTTCTGGCTGAGTGTATACCCTGGATTTGCTGTACACAAAAGATGACTTCTCAGAAAAAGAGACTGTACACAATGAGAGATGGCACAGAAGCTTGGAAGTAAAAATCTGGAGGAAAGAAGAGGGAGTCAGTAAACTGCCTGTTATAGTATGTGGCCGAAGAAGACAGGAATGTGACAAAGGGACTGCAGAGCTTTAAACATCCAGAAGTATTCTGGTTTCAACACTGAGCAGATGCCCTCCTCACAGCTTACCAGGCTTGAGCTGGTGATACACTAGGATTCAGTGAGAAAAACATAATTTTCTAAATCAATAGCAGTGCTTTTGGTCATGTATATATTTCTTAGGAAGTCTCATTTCAAACACAGTCAAGGTTCAACCCTTATGAAGCCTGACAGAAGCCAGTCCTTTCATGAAATGCCTGCAAAAATTATTATTTCTTTTGTCTGGCTCTGAATTTGTCTCTCAGTAATTGGAGTTTGTTTTAAAACAAAAGTTATTTATCTAAATTACTGTTATGACTATAGTCTGACCTTCCCATTATTTCTACACCCTCTGGAGCAATTAGTGGTGAAATTTCTGCCTGCTTTATAAATCAATAAATTATTTAGACAAGATATCACTTTGAACTGCCAGCATGTGACAATCAGAAGCATAATAGACAGCCCACAAGAAAGCAGAATACTCCTTTACCTGCATGACTTTCTAACGAGCAAGAGTAAAATCACGTGATTTCTATCAATTGTAATAGTCTGAGTAAAAGTCATCTTTTCTTTAACTAGCTGTAGGCACAGTGTGCATTGCCCTGTAACACGCTTCTGAACACTGGCAGTGGAGAACTTGCCTTCCACCAGGGATTCCAGTCCTTTGGACTGAGTAGCTTGAGTATGACTAAAAGGGTTGCAAAATCTCTAAACAGAGTCCCATAAAGCATATAATGTACCCTCTTCTTGCATCTACGACAGCAATTAATGCCAGTAAGTATAAACTAATTCTTAACATCTGTGTTGAGAGCAGCAAAGCTGCATTTGCTCCCCCACAATTTCAGAGGAGAAAACTGTACTTCAGCTTCAAACACCCTGAGAGAAGACCAGAATAACACTTGAATCAAGAAACAAAACAAGATTTTTCACTACTGCTTTTTGGTATGACTCCATCTTAACAGACTTTTAGCAAGTATTAAAAAAGGCTTTGTATCTTCATCTGAGTTATGTACCTCTACCCTCACCTAAATGGTAGATCAGGTCAAAAAATTGTCTTTACCAGTGACCCAGGGATTAGTGATTTCCAATCACTGCCTGGAAGACCATACAGTTACCAAAGCTCACTGATCTGGGATGAAGTGATCTATTTCTCATTTTCTACAATGGCAAATTTCATAAGCATATTCATTGATGTGATCACCTGAGCAGTTGCCTCTGCAATCTGTGATTGCTTTCATCTACTGATGTTCCAAAGAGCTCAAAGCTGACAGCTTTTCACACACTGTGACTGCTCTCTGCTTAGGACAATGGCAGAAGAGTACAAAAAAGAAGGATCTGGCTTGGAGGAGGACTAGACATTTTCCTTAAATCTGTGATTTGTAAGGTATGTCCCAATTTGATTGGAAAAGCTCCAAAAGGCAGCCTTGCATTTAGGAGAAGGTACTAATGTGGTTAGTGACTGTCGTTTCCAAAATGAGTCCACACTGGGAGAGAGCAAAGAGACTCATGAATGGAGACAACAGGCAGTGTGCACTGCAGATTCACCACAGGAGTTTCAGCTTCTGTTTGCTTCACAGAACTGTGCCAGCATCCAGCACTTCCAGTTGGATCCTCCTTATTTTCTAAGGAATAGTGTAGCCATCCTGTTAAATTAACCCTTATTTTTCTTTTCCATGGCAGGCAAAAGCATCTCCATCAAATTTTTCTTCATGTTTATAAAACTACATCAGCATTAATTTGTGGGCAACTTATCAGGTTGTTTGCACCAGGAAATTATTTCTAACCACATTTCTAAAGCACCTCTACAAAGGAGACATGTAAAGGATAAATACATTAAACTTTTAACTGTTTGAGTGTTTTAGAATACAAGGGGTTCAAACAGTAAAAAGACTTTGATTTTTCTCTGAACTAGTATTTGCATGGTTTAAGCACCACAGGAATTATAATTAATGAAAGAGTTGTCTTTTTCCAGTGAGATGCTGTAATACCAGTTCTAAGACACCTACAACATAATGACAGTGCAGGTTTCCAGAAACTATGATTCCCAGCAGCAACCACAGCTTCACTATCAGCCATGAGCTTCTCTTGTGCCCTTCCACATCTAAGCTCTGGGAATTGTCTGTTTTTATGTTTCATTTACAGCTGCTGAAACAGATGGCAAAATTATAATTAACAATAAAGTTTTAGTATGAAACCAGAAAACTGTGTTTACCCTAATGATAGACTAGGAATGCTAAATTCTAGTTAAAAGGTTGATTTGTCTTCTCTTCATTACCTCTTTCTGGTGCTCGCTTTCAGAGAGCCATATTCAACTTTCTTTAAGTCCTGTATAAAACACCACACTAATAAAAAGAGACATGCATTTTTGAGTTGGGATTGCTTGACACTAAAAGGCACTTTTTGTAGGGCTCCAAAGCTGGAGGCTCATCACATTCCCTGAGGTACTAATTTCACCCTTATCTTAGTCAAAGAAAGCTTTTCTGGTTTTGTACTAACCCAAACCCAAATATCACAAGTACCATAGTAAAAGAAAAAAAGCCATAGCCTATGCTGACTGACATTGTGAACTTCCTCATTTATTACAAGCTCATTTCTTCCAATACAAAAATAATAATAATAAAAACAAAGCTAGATGCATTATATTTTTGGCCCTGTTGTGAATCTAGTTAGGACCAGCCATTTATCAGCCGGTACAGTGAAAACTTCCCATATTTTTGTTGCACCTGAGGTTTCATGGGATGTCACTTTCCTTTTTCTGTACAGCTCCCTGACTCACACAACTGGCCATCCACCAAATCTGGCTAATCTGCCAGGAACTTTGAACATGACTGAAAGCCTGTTAGGAGCTGAACTAACAAAATTGTCCAAATAACGCTTGCAGCCAAAGCCAGATGGGACAGATCAGCCCATGGAGTAAGAGTGCTTCACGAACCCTTTGTCCTGCAGAAGGAATACGTGGAAAATACATCTCTTTGGATGACTGAAGCAGGCACAGAACACCACAAAGCCTCGTGCTGGTTCGTGTGTGTGCCAGTCAGGATGAGATCTCCTGTGTTAGACAATCTACTGGGAACTGACTTGGCAGGGTGATGTGGAGGATCAAATATATAAAAGTCCAGTGATGGCCATAAAAAAAAAAATCCTGTCCCCACAATGTTGTTTCATCTATTGAACATGTGAAGAAGCTTTTACAGCTGAGCTCTTTTGATGGAAAGGGCAAGTAGAGATTATCTAGTGTGGCTTTCTCAATCTGTGTGGCTGACCTCCCAGGGAAAGTCTCTGATCTTTTCCTAGTACAGCACGTGTGTGTAACTCTGGGGCAAATAAGAAATGGAATGTGTCATTTATTTGTTTAGTTCTTTGCAGACCCCCAGCATTCTATGCTGGCTACTCAGTACTGAATGCTTGTTATTCAAAGGATGGCTCCTCTCTAGGGCTACGCTGAGCCCTGAGGAAGTCGATGGGAATCTTCCCCTTGACTTGAGGATGCTTTGGATAGAGACACAATTTTCCTCACTTCATGTTCCCATTGAACTCAGCAGGGAATCTGGATGTGCAAGGAAGGAGACGCTGGTCCTTCAGTTACTCAGTGTCAATATTAACCAGCAAAGTAAATAAAAGCAATGGGCTTTCCCACACTTAGTAATTAAATTTGCTTCCTCTGTTGTCTGCCATTTTTTACATTGTTTTGGTTTAGCATTAATGATCATATCTAGGAAGCATATATAGAAGAAGGCACCATAATCCCAAGTTACCAACATGATGTTAGAATGTATTTTTTAAATATGGCAACAGGAAGTCAGAGTTTAGGGAGCAGGTTTTACATTGTTTCTGGTCTGCTACAGTAAAAAAAATTAGTTCATTCTGTTCATATGTTAAAATGTTAGTTTAATCATGCAAGATAACTCATCTTTTTCTGCCATCTAGTGACAAAAAATGCAGCTAAGCCAGTTTATAGACCTTGTAACTTTGTCATTTCATTCAGTCACACTCAGGCCATACTATATAGCTGTCAGCATGTGTTTTTCTGGCAGTTCCAGGGCACTTTGTGTGATTTGAATGGGGGACAAGGCATAGACCTTGTGTTTTGTCCTTTCATGCATCACCATTTTGATAATTGCTTTTGGCCTCTCACCATGTACATAGTGACTAGGTCAATCTTTCAATGCAGAAAAAACATCCCCAGTGTAGAAATCTACTTGCCATACATGTCTTCAAAGAAACTCGCCTGACACATCTGGGGAGACTCTCTCTGACCAGGAACATTAAAATCTTCCTTCCACCACTGACAGGTTATACAGTTATGCAGTGATGGTATTAAGGAAATCAGTGGTCACCAGAGACAAATTAATAGTTGCTATATTTAGCCCAAAGACTGTATCTTTCTCTTTCATTCCTTCTACTGAAATTGATGGCATGCTTCACTGATGTCAGTAAAACCATTAATATACCTAAGATTTAATCATATGTTTAAAATGCTTTGGTTGAGCAAGCCATTCAACTCCTATTCAAAAAAAACTTTATTGTGAAGGTGTGATATGAATTGAGAATTTTCCTCATCCTTGCTTAACTATTGCCTTACACAAATATAAGAATGAATTTTCTGGATTCTTCTATTTAGGCACCAATATAGACACCAGAAACCCATTTTTCATCTTTTAATATCATCTGAATTACAAGAGTCATTCTATAAGACTTATACAGGTTGCCTGATTTTTCCCTAAACAAGAAGCCTCATTCAGAGCCCATTTTTTAAAAAATCTGCAAATTTCAATACACATTGGATCAGACTCAAGATAAACCCATGAAGATATGGTGGTGACATTCAGCCTCTGTATTACATAGACATAATCCTTGCCAGTTCTGGAAAGTAAATTACCTCTGCTTCTTTTTCCAGACAATGTCAAATTCATCAGATAAGGTGAGCCAGAATGACAACACACATTAACATATCACCTTTATCTTTACATTAAACATTGCAGCCTTATTAGCAACAGCTGGCTACCTCATTATACTCATCGGAGAAGTTTACAGACTAGAATTAGCAAATCAAAGCCATTATTTTTACATTGTTTCCAGTGAATTATGGTATTATTTTCTTCTCTAATAATAGGGAAGTGCTGCAGTGTCTCATTACCCCTGTGTAAGGCATGAGCATTACTAATGAAGAGCACTGTGCACTTGGGAGTGTTGTCTTACACTATTTGATGGTCTTGGTATTTGATTGTCGAGGACATGTGTATGTGATTCTTGTGAACTGTGACATCAATATGGTTATTGAACACTAATATATCCTATCGCAGTAATTTTACTGTCATTTCAATGACAGTTTCAAAGATTATCTATGCCAAAACACTCCACTTTTAATTTCAAATAAAAAGAAAAGTGTTCACATAAAAATTCCATGATAATAACAAGCATTTGTGTCAAATGGTTATCAAAACTCTATGAAAACTAGCTTTTTAACTGGGGCCAATGGAAAGTAATGAGAAGCCTTAAAATGTACTAGGCACCAGCTGCATTTTATAATCGTCTCATGGAAACAACAAATCCATGACTGTGTCTTCTCTAAACAAATGAATGATAAAACATTTTTGTTTAAATTTGCATTATCTTCATTATATTTAAGTCTCTTCAGGTACATCACTTTGCATTTATGTGAGCAAAGAAAGTGATTTCTTATCTCTGAAATAAAAATTAAATAAAGAAACCAAGCCCAGTATCATTTTTTGGGGTTTCCATCAAGGCAGAGTCTTGCTGGAACAGAGCCAGATGACTGTCCTGGTCCCCCCATACTGCACTGACACAGGCACAGAGGGTTCTTTGAGAGATTGGTCTCTGAGATGAATAAGAAAATACTGACCGTAAGGGCAAAGAGATATTTTGAGACATCATCATGCACTCTTATTTTTTAAATATCCTTTTTCTACTTTGAGATGTTTTCCCACAAACTCTCCTTATGTTTTATGAATAAATAGACCATACAGAGAAACCTTGGATGAAATCTCAAACACAAGCTCAGAAAATAAGAAACTGTAATCCTCGGTCAGTCATGTTTCATCAATGATTAGTGTAATGCAGCCTCTGTGACTTTGAATGTCATGGATCAAATCCTAAAAGGACAGGACAGAACTATAGAAAAACTGCCAGTTCTTTTTTTGTAGGCTTGGGGAATTTTGTTTTGTTTTGTTTGGTTGGGAGTGGAGGGGGAGGTTGTTGTTGTTTTAAGGGGGTTTTTCTGTGTGTTTTTTTGTTTGCTTTTTTTATGAGTTTTTCCAGTTTAGTTTCTATGATGGGGTAATATTTGTAATAGCAAATAATTTTACATTTCCAGTAAACCATAAGACTGAAAAGCATTTACTTCAATGAGTCTAAAGAGACTTAAGC
Organism: Thryothorus ludovicianus; assembly: GCA_013397245.1. Taxonomy (NCBI): domain Eukaryota; kingdom Metazoa; phylum Chordata; class Aves; order Passeriformes; family Certhiidae; genus Thryothorus; species Thryothorus ludovicianus. The sequence continues at coordinate 24,872 of VZTB01003557.1, forward strand.
ATGTATATGCATAGAAGCTTCAGAAACCTTAAAAGCCTGATATCTGTATTTTCACAATGAATGATTTAGAGCAGTAGCACTGGTGTCTAACAATAATTCAATAAAGAATGACCTCAAAACAAAGTATACTGGCTAGTAATACTGGGATCCTCCTGGCTATATCCGGACACCTGTGTATGTACTTGTCACCCTTCTCTTCACTGCTGTCAATAAAGAGCCAGACAGTGAAGTCAGTGGTGGTTTTGGAGCAATTAATCCTAAATTAGTTTTCAATATTTGATGGACATGAATCACAGCCTGAGCTCTATCAGCTGAGCTGACAGAATCTGTCTGATTCTGCACCCACTGCACATCTAGACATACAGGGCACCTAAACCTAAAGATATCTCTTATTCCTGACTTGTGATAAATTCTGAAGATTTGTGATATTCTTTTTATTTCTCAACTGACAAGATATAAGCAAGATGATGTGCTATATGTATGCTAAAATGACACTTCACTGCAGCCATTTGCTAGGTTCACAGGGGTGGGAGTATGAGGACCTCACACAGAGGACATTCTAGTTAAAGATGCTGTTTTGGAGATGCAACATAAAATAAAGGTGCTTATATGAAAAGTACTGAAACCTCCTCCAGTTCCTAGAACAGGTGTTTAAAATAGTTATGCCTTTTTTTGTCTTCATTAAAAACCATACAATTTTATTTAGAGCCTAGGTATATACAATGTCTACCTTGAACCCACCTTGTGGTATGAATCTCTCTAGTCTTCTTTCTAAATTACACATTAATTAAACAGATTTGATTCCTAGAAAAATTAAACTAATGTCAAATCACTGGGTAAATGTAGAGACTAAATTTAATTCCTGAACCACATCCACACACTGCCGTTCTGTGCATGTGTTGACCTATTTGCAGAGGGTGTGATCAAGAGTTTGTCTGGCTCAATAGCTCCTGTATCAAAGCCCTAGAGAGGAAATGCTGTGACGACAGCAAAGCAAAATGCATCTGTCAGTTGTAATTACACTGCTATTTATTTACTCAGGGTAGACACTTGTACCTTTAGAAATAGATTGGGACAACTGTCTGATTTTAAACATGTCATGAAAGGGACATGGTTATAGCCACGAGGCTGCACAAAGTATGGACATAAATGTACTTATGGCTCTGTCCCAGTTTTTGATAGTATCAAATCTAAAAGGGCTTTAATGTAGTGAATGGGCAGTTACCCACACAGATAAAAAGATCATTCTAACTCTTCTTTGGATAAAGCTTATTTGGTGAAGATGTGAGATACAACTACAGGTTTCATTAAAAAGTAGTCTTATATTAAAAAACTATGTTATGTTTTCCTCAGATGACCAGGAGCAATTTCAGTCTTATGTTCCAGTTCAGTTCGTGAAGCCACTCGTCTCAGTGACCCGGGTGCAGCTTTTAAAAACCCAAAGACAGGACTTGATCCAGGTTTGCTCACTTCCAGAACTGAGCTACAGAATCTCAGAGACACCATGGCCAAGAGACACATGCACAGAGTTGTTGTGGATCAGGTGGCATGTGGTAACTTGTTCATGTGCCCGTGTGTCCTCCTGGCCTAGTTAGAAGGATTTAAATAGCATTTGGGGTATATTATTAGATTTCATTTTATATATTTGGTACTTTATTTATATACTATGTATAATATATACATTTTAAAATGCATGGCAGAGTTATGAATTGGGACGGCCATGGTTTCGGAGTCAGAGTCTGATTTTCAGGCCAGAAATAGTATTGTATGCTGGTTTGCAAGCTTCTCACTTCTTTTCTGCTTCTCCCTTCTCATGCCAGATGAAGCATATTAATTTACTGAAGTCCTTAAAAAGCAGTAAATCATTACCCACCATGCAGTGATCATTGTGCAGACAGAGACACAAAGGACATCCCTACTTCTACTTTTTTGCATGAGCTTTTAATCCAATTTGCAGTCTAGCTGTAAGTTATGGGAATCAGTGATAAGACTTATGTTCCCAGAACCTACAGAGCATCTCTGTGCAGCACTGACCTAAAGCCTGCCTTTACAGGGAAATATTTTAGGCTTTCATTCACCAAGGGCCATGAGAGTCTGATGGAACGAATTAGATGTGTGCCAAATATTATTAATAACATTAACATGCCTACTTACTGCCAAGTAAAATAAAATTAAATCATGTTAGCATAGTGGGAAAAACTCATTCAATAAAAAGGAACAAAAACAGTGGGATTATTTGTTCTAAGGTCTGAGTTAGGAAATATAATTTCAGATCTCAGGCCACATGCAAGTTTGGAGTTATTTTCAGTCATTTCCTTAATTTCTTTCTTATAAAGTAGCAGGCTGATCCACAAGCATTTTGCCACTTGCAGGGACTACCAGATTTTCTACTCATATGGAGCTAAGGCTACTTTGAAACATTAGCTGGGGGTCCAGTTTGTTATATATGCACTACTGGATCCCACTTGGGAGCCAGAAAGGCTGCTGTGCTGGTAGCCCACTGTCCAAAACTTTCATTGCAGCAAGACAGCCTTGAAGCCAAACATCTCAGGGAGAGGGAGGGGATGGCACCATCATCTCTGCTCTAAAGACAGGTTGAGAAAGTTGGGATGGCTCAGACTGAAGAGAAGAAGGCTCTGGAGAGACCCAACAGCAGCTTTAGAGTACCTAAAGATAACCTATAAGAGACCTGGAGAGAGACTATTGACAAGGGCATGTAGTGACAGGACAAGGGGGAATGGCTTCAAAGTGAAAGAGTGGAGTTTTATATTAGTTATTAGGAAGAAATTCTTTACTGTGAGGGTAGAGAAGCACTGAAATGGGTCACCCAGAAAAGCTATGGATGATCTATTCCTGGAAGTGTTCAAGGCCACATTGGATGGGCCCCTGAACAACCTGGTCCAGTGGGTAGCGCCTGCCCAAGGCCAGGGGTTGATACTGAAGGTCCCTTCCAGTCCAAATCATTCCATCACTCTGTGCTTCTGTGATTGTCCCTGCTATCTGTGCAGCCAGCCAGCTTGGCTGATTGTCAGCTTTGTTTCCCAGGAGCCAAAAGCTATTCCTTTTAGCTACCCAGAGACAGAGCTTGTCAGTTTTAACCAAATGTCATGAAAATAGTCCAGTTGAAAAAAAAATTGCTTTCACGCCTTGTGCCCTTTTTATTCCTTGCTGGATTTTCACAAATATAATGGGCTTTACATTCTTTGATTCAGTCAGCAAAGCTGTGAACATCTCTGCTCTGTTCATAACTGCTTGGGATTGTCAGTACCAATCTACTCAGTTAAGGGTAATAGACCCTGCTATTTGTCATAGGATTTGAGATTTGCCTTTGTCCACAACTTTCACTTCAAACCACATGTAATGCTACACAAGTCACATCACTAGGTGATGTTCCAGGCTGATTGGGCCCTTCAAATGTGAAGAGTCAGCTCTTACTGTAGCCTCCAACCTGGGCAGTAGTAAAAATCCAGCTGCTTTTATAAATTGTTAAGCTAAAGCTATCCACATCATAAAATAATCTGAGGGAATATACTGTGTTCTGAATGCAGACTGTGCAAGAAGCAGCAGAGAGACCCAGGGAAACAAGGTCTTAATTCTCACACACCCACGAGATTTTTTGTGTATTTAATATCAAAAGTGCAGAAAGCAAGTCTGGCTGGTACCTGGATATGAAAGTGTGTACTTTCATTGCTGGATACATATTTGCTCATAAGATTTTGCAAATACACAGATACTTGTATAGTTTCTTTGGATTTCATATGTTCCCAGTCCCAAGTATCTGGGACTCTATGAAATCCACAGAAGCCATGCAGCCATACCTGTGACATCCTTAAGGATGTGTTGATTTGCACGACTATAAGATGAAATGAAACTAATTTTCCTCACTGTTTCTTAACAGAATACTGTCAAGCATTTCTTGATCCTGAGCATTAACAGTATTCTGCTAGAAGCAGGGGGAAACTATTACTGTTGAGTAATCACTGCCTGGAAATGGTGGTGTTGTCAAAGAATGGTTCCAACTGAACTTCCAGGATTTAGCAGTTTACACAAATATTTATATATATATATAAATATATAAATATATATTTTATACATAATAGACAGTTGAATTCAACAGGTCAGTTTGTGCTGCATGGAGGAAAAAAAATCTTGACTCTGTTGAAAAAAAATAAAAATATTAATTTTATTTTAAAGGCATAATCTATTATGCCTTTTCATTTTCTCTAGTTGCTTACACAGGTATCTTATACAAATTATTATTCAGAAAATGTGTGTATAGGTTCCATAACTATATCAGTTAACATACTTTCCCTGAGGATCATACTGGGAAAACACTCTAGATGAAGGAATAGATGCAGAAATGCTGTGATAGGATGACTTCATTCAAAAAAAAAATTAGTGATTGCAATAATAGAAGCGAAGTACCTTTCCTAAGCAGCTCCTGGCTCCTTCAGCCAGCTTCATTTAGAGCCACTGGTCTATGATTAGCAACATTTTACTCCCAGCCCCAAATTCAAACACTTTTATTAATATTATTTTGGCAGAACCTAATGTTAGCAAGAGGTAGATGCATTTTTAATATCTGGGGAAAAAGATTTCTATTTACAGTTGTTTGCATTTCATTATCCTCTATTTAGATGAAGTTTTAATAGTTTACCAGTTCATGAAAGTCTACAGATATTTCCTTTGCCTGATCTAGTTCTAATGAAAGAGTAAAGAAGGTATTTTATACCAGCATTGCTGACGTACAGTACTGGTGATACATTTGAAATGCAGCAGTTCTCACAGCATTAGGTATGGAAGGGAAGCTGGGATGACCCATATTTTAAATTCCAGTGGTTGACCAGACAGAATTCTGTTTGTTAGCAATGATGACAAAATGCCTGTTGCTACTTTTAATTGCAAACCATTTTCCTCCTGTGGTAAATTTACTGCAGGTAAATGTTTTGGAGAAACTGTGCGTGTAATCTACAAATAACTAGGTTCTTTAAACAGATTTTACTGAACTGTATTAAATATTATATTCCACAGAAATAAAAATTGCACGTCCCAGCAATAATAAACATTGAAGGAAGGCAAAGGGAATACCACATCCTCCTGCACTGAGACTTTGGGAGAAATTCTCTTGGGAAGGTGAAAATGGATTTACCATGGATAAAAGAAAAAGGATACAGTGTGAGAGGATGCTATTTTCTCTGCCTTAGGCAATATACAACACATTTTTACCAGCTGGAAAACTGTTGCTGCCGCTTACAAAATAACTGTGGTAGAGCTGCAACTTTGATTTTGCCAAATTTGAAAGGCCACATTCATGAAGTCAAGATGATAGGGAAAAAGAAAAATTTATGCAAGAAGACTACAGTGAGGACCACTGAAAGGGACCAGGAAATTAAATTGTCACAAGATGTTTCTCTCTGAAATAGCACATGTAGTGATACTGATCATCTGCATCTCTTCCAAATTTTAATTATTTCAGAAGTAAGAGGCCTGGAAACTCTTTTGAAATGACTGCACTTGTAGATTTTGTGGGTGGTCTTCTACTGCTTCTCTCCAACACATAAAAGGTCTTGCTGGCTCCCTTACACTGCCATTTTGTGTTTATCCTACAAACTGAATTTGGCCTCTAGTTTCTGATAGACAGTGAGTGTCTGCTCTTGACATGATGGAATTTCCCAAAGACTTCATGATTACGAACAAAACATTTTAAAAAATATTCTCTTCTTATTTATTGAATTGCAGCCACATACTCCCACTTTTACTGAGGTTTCCCTTTCACTGTATTCACTTTGTGGGTTTTTCTGTAAAACTATCTTAATTGCAAGTTTTCTGGTCCCTTCTTTAACAATATTTTTCAATAAATACTCACCAAAGTCTCAAGCATGCAGCTACCAGCATTCCCATGGTATTGGTTCCTAGTTTGTTTACAGTAGTTTTGAAGTTGCACAACAAAGTCTCATAGTTTAGTGCTTAATATGCTAAATTCTTAACCCATTTGTATCAGGACAGCCTCACATGATCTAGAAAGCAATATCACTCTTTGTTAGCTGACATTGCACCCATAGCCTTGGGGAAAAGGTTTATGTCTGGGAATTGAATTAAAATCATAGACATTTGGGTATGTATAATTAAAACAAGATTCCTAGTAAATACATGGACATGTCTGAACACTTTCAGCAGAAATTCTCCATGGTTTTCAGTAAGATATACAAAGAATTGATACATAAATTGAAGTGTGGCTCTGTGGCCATACCTGGTGACTCCTGACTTTTGAAGTATAAAAACATATAACCAGTATTAAAATAATGGCTATACAAGCTGTTCAACAATTCATTATAAAGCTGTAATTCTCTGAACAGAGAAACTAAAAACAACTCTGTACACCCCTAGTACACCCCTCAGTGCACTGGAGTGTTTGAAAACCTCCAGTTTCACAAACTTGCCCAGGATTTTGTATAAGCTTGGTTTGTAAAAGTTCACCGACCTAATCACCCACAGGGCCAAGGTTGTTCAGGGTCTAGGGAAACAGTGTGTTCTTTAGGTCATATTTCTTTGCTAATTTAGGGGAAGACACTTTCCCTGTTCATTCTACAGAGCAGCAAGATACTGGGTCTTGTCTGTTTTTGTTACAATCCTGGTGGAACTCTAGAGGTTCAAATTCCTTCTACTTGCATTATCAATGTCAAGAATTGAAATGTTACAGTGGGAATTTTTTACCAAAAATTATTCAAAATTTCTCCTGAACACATCAGACAAAATACAAATGATGTGTTATAAGTTACAAAGCAATGAAACAAAGGCTGTGAGTTTAATAAGGTTATCTCAAAGAGGCATCTGGCCCAGGAAGCAGCGCTCCCCTACAAGCCAGGCCATGTTTTCTGACATCCTCCTCAAGGACCAGGTGCTGGCCAAGTCCAAACCAAACTGCCAGCCTGGAAGAGAATACAGAAGGAAAAGTACTGCTAATTGATGACAATGAATAGGAAAAAATGAAAGTTTTGTGGGAGCTGAGAGCTCAAAATGGGCTGAGAGGGCACTGCAGGGACAGCAGAGCACAGAGGGAGGACTAAGCAGCCCAGCAGACCCCACAGCTCCAGAGGATCTCCAGGCCAGGTGATGTGCAGGCTGCTCCACACCGGTGCCTCCAGGACAGTGGGCTGTGTCCAGCAGCCAAGGTCTCCACCTGGGGCCATGAGATGATTCTGCAACACTGTGGGGAGCCAGTTTCAAGCCCTTTTCAGCTATTACAAGGGAAACTTAGCACTATGTATATATGGTTCTTCTCATGTTTATAATCCCAGCACCCAGTCTTTTTATGTTCTTGGCTTTCAGGTATTTTTTTGTCAATATCTTTGTGGTTTTGGCTTCTCTACTCACATCTTCATCAATTCATGAAAGCAAAAGCCTGTCCTCTATGTTTCAATTCAATTCAGAGTGAAAACCTTCCATCCAGCTTGGATTACTTACTAGTCTTGCATAGACCATAGTTTTGGATGATGTTTCCCATCATTGCAGCTATCTAGTTCCCTTACATTTCTTACATTTATTCTGAATTAAGGACATCTGTTATACCTACTAGCCTCCAAAGGTCTTTCACCAGGGTAATATGATATGAATTTTCTGTCATTGTCCATTAGTACTCATATAATATTTACTGTAATTCACTCACTGACATAACCTTAGATTTACTTCTTTCCTCTACAACCTACTGGCTTGGGATACTTTCGGTGTTTTTTTCATGGTCTGTTACAGCTTCACAGCTTTTCTTTCTACACCATAGGATCCCCACTTCTTACCCAAACTAACCCCTTTTCTGATCTTATTGATTTTGCATTATCTTCCAGTCCTGTGTACATGATTACCCCCTTTCAGACAATATATAATTTATCCAGTAGAAACTAAATTTTGTTATCCAAATTCTCAAGTCACACAAACTGTTGGCAACCTTTCTGACCTCTGTCAGAAATTGTTTATTACACCACCCTGTTATGTAGTCCCCTTGGTGGATACATACCTTGGATTTATTACTTAAAAATCTGTCCCATTCATCCTGATCAGCAGAGGAAAATTCAGCTTATTTTTTTATAAATGCTTCTGTTCCTCAATTAAACACATAAATCTCCCCCAGCTTGTTCTTTATCCATTTTTCATCAGCCTTTTATTAAAGGAAACATTTCCACAGTCAAAAGAACTCTTTGAATTAAAAATATTGATATTTTGTTTAAATTTTGTGGTTGTTAGCAGTGTTTAGCAATAACAGGATAAAACAAAGTACATTGAATCAATTTAATTTTCAAATCCAGCTGTGGAAGAGAACAATAGAAGTAAAATAATTATTCCACACAATGGTTGGATAGTAGTGTGCAAAAAAGTATTTAAATACCCAAGCCTGTGCCTTCTAACAAGTCAGCAATGCCTTTGCAGTACCTGGCACCCATGCTGGCAACCTTATAAAAGTTCCTGTCCTTCAAAGTCCATGAGTGCTTCTTATAAACCTAGGAATAATTCTATTGCTGAGAAAGACAAAGAAATGAGATCAGAGAAACACATAGAAATGTAGAGTCTTTCCTTTGGGGAATGTTTCCACTTACTTAATGAACTTCTTTCCAGGCATTTGAAGAGAAATCTCGACTCAATTAATTTGTGGGAATTTTGCCACTGACTTCAGTGGTGCAGGATGTCACCCCTCCTGTTCACATGGACACAGATCAGAATCTATGTGACTTAGTAACCCAGAGGCATGACAACATTTTCTTATATAAGCCAAGTTTTTGTCTTATTTCTACTTGGGCCAAAACATGACTGTTGATTCTCACCACTATAAACAAGAACTTGCTTTGGAGCTTAGCATATGTCTCCACATATTGCTTCTTTGCTTAAGGGAACTTTGTTTTGGATGAACACTTTCTCAGCCCAGACAGGCATCTTTCCTTTTTCTTTTCTCTTTTATTTTTTTTTTAATAAGTAAAATGCAAAAACATTCTCTAGAATCAAAAGATAGGTTCTTGACTATTAAACTAATGTTCTGAAGACCTCAATATATTGCAAAATATTGAATACTTCAACTCTTTCTTTCAGCTACTTTTGCTAATGGGGACATTTTACAGTAAATGTGAATTGATTAGGAGATGTTATGTTTGTGTTAGCACACCCTGAACTGGCCTTCATCTTCCCAAAGTCTTTTATTTTGCCTACAGAAAATCGGTCCAGGTGAGAGGAAGTAATTAATTTTGAGCTAAACATTGACAAGTTTGGATCAATAACTTTCTGTCTCAAATCCCATTATATTTTGGCCAAGGAGCATAAAAAAATTAGTCATTAACAAGAACAGTCTAACATCAGTCACTTCTAATAAACTTCCAGAGAGATCCTGGAAATTATTATAAATACAAAAAAAGAAAAAAAAAGAAAATCTTTAAAAGGTTATGTCCTCAGACTCCAGGTTTTATAATGTTGGTAATTTCTCTGCTCTACAATAGCCTCCTGTTCCTTTGCTGTGTTAAATGGTTCATCCCATTGTGACAGCCAAGGGGTATAAAGCTCTTCTGATATGTACATTTAATCTAATGCATCAGTGATAAAAGGTATTTCATTTAGTAGGAAATTTCTTCACATCATTAGTTTTTTCTCAATGTTTTTATAGCTCATCCAATTAGAAGTATTTTGTAAAATTAAGATGCCATATTCTGCCTTGTTAGGTGTAAATCTAGAGGGCTACTTCCTAAAAAGCTGACCTAATTGTCAAAATCAAGCAAGATAAATGCTTGGAATATCTTAAAGCTCATTAGAAAGCCCAGGAAAACCCCATGGCAGGTGTCACTTGCTGCTGGACTATTCTAGCAGTAAATTACTATGCACGTTTTAAGACCTTTGGCCAGTTTGGTGCTGTAGGTCTTGATCACTCTGTGGAGCAAAGTTAATCTCTGCCCTCTGTGTTCACACCTACCCAAACATGAAGAAAGCTTTCAATGACAGATCTTCACTAGACAGCATGTTGGAAAAAAGTGATGTTGTGGATGACAAAATTGAAATATACAATAGGAAAAATGTCAGATGAGAAATGAGAGATTCTGAGACCTTGGTACTAACCATGCAGAATAAATAGTGAATAGATTCTATGCAGCTACATCCTATGAATGAGGATCAGTCCAGGCCAATTTTCACTTTGGCATGCCAGGCTTTGAGGGGGAAAAGTAACAGGGGAGTTCCCAGTTTAGGGAGGGATGCTGTTGGATATTGCCAGAAACTGTTGCTAAAGACTGTTTTCCTCAGAAAAAATGAACTGTCTGGAATTGATAGTTGCAAGAATTTTGCCTGGTAATTGGCAGACAGGTCCAAAAGAAATATCTCTCCTGGTCTCAAAAAAGGTAAGAAATAATCCCTAACTGAGCCTTGCCACTTGAACTTAGTGTCCCTAGACTGTATTTACAGGGTGTCTGGTTACAAAAATGGAAACCAAAACAATAAACACCTGCAAAGGGAGTTTTAAAAGTCATCTGCACTGCTGCATTCATGGCTGGTATTTTGCTTCCAGAAAAAGAAAACAAACTCTGTCTTTATTAGATCAGTTCTAACACAATAACCTGGAATAAAAAGAATTATATATTCTAACATACGCAAACAAACCCCCAAATTTTGTACAAAGCTACCTTATAATCTTCTGAGTCTTCATTTTTGGTTGCACCCAAACTATGAAATCTCTCTTGCTGATTGAAGAGAGCAGAGATGTTGACCCAGTAACAGAGTCTGGGAATCCATTTGTCCTTCTTTCCTATAATAATAGCTCTTCTCCAAGAGACATTGTCTGAGAAGAAAATGATCTCCTGTTTGACTTCAGAGATCATCTCTCACTTTTTCTTGCATTAGCTTTCAAGGTGCTAAAGGAGAGATTAGATTTTAATGAATGTTAAATCTCTCTGTAATGAATTTTAAACATGTAGCAAGATCAAGTAAAGATTAATCAATGATAATGACATCTCTATGGCATCACATTCACAAACATCTACTCAAACTTTCATGCAGTTGAGCCAAACCCAAAGCCTCCACTGACTTCAAATGTCTGGGACAGAAGTGATGCTGTCTGCCTTACTTGGAGCAGCACTCACTCCTCATCCTCATATCCTCTAAAGTATTTTGTAAGTAACATGTGCCTATCATTTAGTCTTTTGACAATATGGTCAATAATTACTATCACTGCCTTCACAAGTCTCAATCTATCTTCTCAACTCTCACCTAACCCTTTGAAAGCCTTTTCTGAGAGCCTAGCTCATTCACCTATTTTACCAGTGCTTACTTTGTCTTTCCATTCTTCAGGACTGTAACAGGACTTTCCCTGTTCTCTGTCCTTTTGGAGACATAACACTATAGTGTGAAAATCTGTCTTCCATGTCTATTTGAAACTTGCTGATTTTTTTTCCCTCTTCTTTCCTCTTGTGAAATACCACAACATTTTTCAATTAGAGTAGGTTCTTATTGCAACTGCTATCAAAGCACAGTTATCATAAAACATCTGTCCTAAATGCAAGAACATCTGTTTCCCAAACTCCTCCTTGGTCCCTAGATGATTCATTTCTTTGATAGCTCTTCTTTGTAAAGGAAGTATTTTTTCTTATTTTTTTAAAGAACTTGGCTTTTAAAATTTTTCCTTTTCATTTAATATGTTAAGCTAGTGCTTCACAATATTAAGCCATGAGATTGTGCTTTTCTTGTCATTCTTTCTGTAGTACAATACTTACCTAAGTAATATCATTGTTTCAGTTTCTCTTATAAGAACAAGTGGTCCTACAGGGGTCTTTAAGTGTTGCCCAAGCAGCAAGGCAAAAAATCCTGGATTTCATCCTCTCTGAAATGCTGACACTGAGGGTATGAAAACAGTCTAAGGGCCACTGGCCCTAGATACCATTCAAGTTCATTAGAAGCCATTTAGCTTTAGTAAACACTTTTACAATTTTTTAATTTCACATAAATATTGCTGAAACCAAGCATATTAATGCAGGTCTTCTAAATTACTCCCTGAATTTTTCAGTCCAGCCCTTTGCAGAAGAGCAGAACCTTACAGTTTATTTTGCCAAAATTGAAAGAAATTAAATTCTCAGCAAGGTTGCTGCTGAACTCCTACTGAAAATACGGAGCTGACTTTGTGTCATTCCCGATGAGACATTGTCATGTTAAGTGGCAAATTATGCAATCGCTGTGGTACAATCCTTTCTTACACACTGTTTCTCCATTCTGATCCTGTGCAAGCACATAACTGCTGCATTGTCAGCAAGGCTCTTAGTAGTTATCTCCTTTTTATTTAACTTGAGCTGTGACTGATCACACCTTTTAATCCCGAATCTTGCCAGCAGCACCTTGTGGGCAGCGCCGAGCACACCTTGGGTCAATTACAGCTCCACAGCCCTGGCATGTCTTGGAGCACAGAACGTTTCCTGTGTGGGGCATTACTGCCCCAGGGAAAGCTGGTTCAGCTGGTGAGATCTGCTGCCTTCACACACCATGTGCTTCTCACTCAGCTTTCCACAGTCTTATAAAGTGCCATTCATCCACCTGCCCAGTCCACTGAACAAGTAAGAGGTGTCGAATCAGATTCCTTCTGGACATAAACCAGCACCACTTTAAGGAGCTGTACTCAGCCTCACTAAGCAAGGAATGGGCCAGCAAGCAGGTAAAAATAAAAAATATGTCGTCTGCAGAAATAGCCTTCAAATATTCATGAGGCCTCCTGATATAGGCACCCTTTCAACTGAGTAAATCCTGAAACCTGCCCTAAGACCCTGTAGTTTGACAGATTCTTCACAGAGATAAGGAAAATAGCGAGATTCTAGCTCTTTTAGCATTATTTCTCATTATTAAATTGAAGGTGAAAGGAAACTGAAAACATGTCCTGTGTGGTTTCTGAAATAATAGAAGTGTGATTCATGAGTGACTTGGAGCTTTGAGGAACTTAAAATTGGGTTAGACAGTCAATTCTAAGAGCTCAGTGCTTTCTACTAAAGTACCCAGGAGTAACAACACCAGCTTAAAAAGAATTGCATTGCCTGAATCAGTAGCAGCAGCATTATAACTGAACAAGCTAGACAAAAGTGATTAAATGAGTTCTGGGGTTCTCAGTTTCACCCTGAAGTACTTTTGAGCCACTACATTTGCCCTGGTTTTCTTCCTTCAGCAGTTTCTGGAGATGATCCATAGAACACACTTTGCTGTCAGTCAGTTTTCACCAAGCAGGAGGATCTGTTATTGAGCTTCCCATATATTACTGTAGTTAGCACACTTCTTTTTTGGGATTAAGGATATTGCCCGTGTTTCTCTGAGACTCCAAGTTAACACTTCTTTGTAAATGAGAGGGAAAAAATCTAAAAACTTCAAGAATTCACAGCATAACTGGCCTATGAAAATTAATACCAAGGTGGCTTTTGCCTATCTTCCATGCTGGCAGTTTTCTGAAAGGTTGGTAAAAATTATCTGTTGATCTGTTCCTTTATGGGTATTTCTAGAGAACTTGCTCTCATAAGTGCATGAGCACTCAGATTTTCCTTACATTAAAGAAATAGATTCCGAGGCCAAAATAAAAGGTGAAACTGAAGAAATAAATCAAGCAATGTAGAAAGGATAAATCAGGTGGGATCCCTCAAGGAGAATCTTGATTTCAGTCTTGTAGAGAAAAGAAGGAAAGAAAGCACAGAGTCCATCATCAGCTGTAACTATTGACAGTGTGGGTGTCACACCTGACTCATCACTGGCATTCCCTCTGTAGCCCATGGTAAGAAAATTCACTGCTGGAGAGCAGCACCTGGGTTTAGACTACAAGCATCTGTTTCTCTCCACTGTCACTGAGACAAGGTTAGCTATTTAGTCCTGTCAGAGCATCAAAAACATCACTCAGCACCCGTCTCTTCATAGATACATCCTTAGTTTCTAGGCACTGAGGTTTCCAACACTGAGAGCATCTCTGTCTTGGCAGCACTGAGTATCTTGTCTTGCCTGTTAAGCCTGAATTATTCCCACATCCACAGGCCAGACGTTCCCCTCCCAGTTGTGCATCCAGCACTCAGTGTGGTAGGTTCTCTCACAGTCTTTAGGGCATCAAACATTCAAGGCTATTCCTTAGAAGACGAGGGCTCCAGCCTCAGGACCTGTGTTTAGCAGCACTGATGTGGATCAATGGCAAAACAGAATGAGAAACATCTCCCTTGTACCACCTGAGGGGATCTCTGTCCCCACACCCCAGGATGGCTCCCACCTGCTACACTTGTTCTCAGTGCCTGAAATTGTTCTACTCTTCATGGAATAATAAACTACCAATTGGATGAAAAAGAAGCTAGAACAAGTCTTTACAGCCCCTCAAAAAAACATTTCTCACTGGAATTTCAATCTGTGAAGTAGACCTGACAGTCTTCAGGGCACAACAAAAGACCAGGAAGGACTTCAGTCATTCCTACCCCTTTTCATATACCCATATATGAAAATAAATATTACTAAACAAATTAATTCCAGAGACTCTTTAAGGTCTGTTCATTCAGCCTTTTATTCATTCCTAATGTTTGAAATCACATAATTTGAAATACTCAAAAGTTATTCATCGGATGTTTTGTTTTTAATTGAACAAACACAATGTACAGCTAAGGAGGCAGGTTCCTGAAGGCAGACATACAATATGTAAAAGGGCATTATAGAATCCACAGGCCAAACTTTTCAAAACAAGCATGTGAAATAAGTCTTTTAAATTCAGATTTCCACACCAGAGTCTCAACTACAACAAACCAGACCTTACCTTGCCATGCCTTTCTTTGATGGCATTCTTATTTAGAATCATAGAATGATTTAGGTTGGAAAAAAAATTAAGATCTTTGAGTCTCACCATTAACCCAACACTGCCAAGTTCATCAGTAAACCAAGACCCTAAGTGCCCCATCTACACATCTTTTAAATGTCGCCAGGGATGGGAAAGACATTACTCCCCTGGGCATATTATTCCAATGCCTGACCACCCTTAGAGTGAAGAAATTTTTGTTTCTATCCAATCTAAACCTTGCTACAACCTCCCTTCAAGTAGCTGTACAAAGCAACAAGGTCTCCCCTGAGCCTCCCTTTCTCCAGGTTAAATAACCTCAGGACATTCAGCCACTATTCTCTTTAGGTGTGTGTATGGGCATTGCACAGCCTAACATTAACTACCCATCTGAAGAAACAGCTCTTGACCTCACTATGTTCTAAACAGAGATTTGGGAACTAGCAGCAGGTAAAGAATGCAGTGGTTAAGACATAATGACACTTTTAGGAACAAAGCTGTGAGGTATCACAGGAAAAAGAAAGAGATGGTTTCATTGGCATTTTGATAAATGCAGCTCCATCATGAAATTTTGCTTTTTGAAGGCAAAAATTGGGTTTTTAGAGGAAGCTAAAGCAGCCATTATTAATACATTATGGAAACATATAATGTGATTAGAGGAGTGATTTTCAGTGTAAATGCAATATATGAGATGTGCTGAATATATATATATATATATATATATACACACACACACCTGTACTAAAATCTGACATAGCTGAGTAGCTGTACACAGAAAAAAACAGGTGGAATAGACTTTATCTTTTCTTGTGGCAACAAGTCAGTGGAAAAGAAAAGCAATTTTGTCACTACATCCAGGCTGCCATGGTCTCCATTAAGGGTCCCACTGCAGCTCCTCAGTTGTGTTGGATCTCAGCAGTGTCTTTGGAAGGGCTGCACAGAGCAGAGCTGCCCCAGCAGAGAGAATCCTGGCAAGGGAGAAATGGGAAGGATCTTCAGCTCAGACCACCACAGACAAGAGTTCTCTGGGATCTTTCTTACTTGCAAGATAGTGTTTTGTAGCTTTGAAGTAATTTTGAAAATTTTTATATAATGTGCCACTTATTCTGTTTGTTTCCCATGCCTTTTCACTGATTCCTTTTATTTCAGATAGCTGTCAAAAGACTTGGTTTCATTGTTATTGCTTCTGTTATGTTTGTCTTATTAACCCAGTGAAGAGTGAAAAGTGAAATTTTGAGCCAGGGTTTTCAGCATGGTGCTGTTACTTCCCAGAAAAAGAGACCCCTTTGGTAAAATTGGCTTCTGCCTAAACATCACCATGAACTCCTCCCAAAAGTCCTGGGCCATGTTGAATATATTACCTGCTTCCTGAGCCCTATCTCCTTCACATGCACCTTGATTTTATAGAGCTTTGACACAAATGTCCAAGATGTTCTTTGCAATTCAGAGGGCTGAGAGATGGGCCATGTTTAATATGTAATTAGGTAGAGCTTTTCATTGCAGAAATGACAGCTACATTTAAATCAGTCTTGGGCTGAAACTAAGCTGCAATTTTTAGCTATTGTATTTTGTTGTCATATTGTACATCAGGATAGGTAAATGTGTGGATTGAGCTTCCAAAGTATCTAATGGTAAGCCTGTTAAGAGCAAATTTAAGATACTTATTGCTTTGTAAATCCACTAATTACTTTGGATACAAAATAGCAAATATTCCCTGGAAAGCATTGCTTCAGTCCAAAGGCAAGACAGAGACAGACTTGAGTATTATAGTTGGTCAACAGTGTGCAGCTAAGTCAACACTTTTTCTTTTTTTTTTGGTAGAAAACTGAGTTATATCAACCTTTTTCTCTGAAAATATAAGAGAATTTCAGGTTTTCCATAAAAAACAAGAAACCTTTTAAACACAAAAGGTTCTGGTTTGGGTTCTTCCTCTTTTGGGTATGCAAAAAGTTACAATTTCCTGCTGTTGAAAGGGAAAATAGAAAGATTTTCCAGTCAACCTTAGACAACATGACTTGTTCAGGAGAGACTCTTACATCTGAGCAGAAAACAAACCATGTCAGAACCAAAACAAACCATCTCTTGAGAGCAGAAGGAGAACCCTGTGAAGGTGGCCCTGCTCTTTATGGTGGTTTAAGCGTTATTTTATAGACTCGACAGCCATTAAGTGCTGGAAGCTCTGTGGTAATTATAAGAAGCACAGATTTGCCCTTGAATGGGATCTGAGTTTGTTATTAGAGGCTGAATATCAGCTGTTTCTTCCCACTCATACTCTTTGAGCTGCAAGGCTCCTCTGCTTTCACCCAATATATGGGACACAGAGAGCAGGAGATTGTGTCTATGTTACACAGCCTCTTCACATACAGGCTCTCCAAATGACTGAAGAGATTTCTACCCTTCCTCCTCATCACTCCTTTTCCTGGCTGGGGAACTATAACCATTCTGATTTATTAGTTCAAACTGAAGAAAATCTTGTCCATAATTTGCAAGGTCCGGATATTGAAACAAAAAATATTTTTAATGAATCCCTAAAGTTTCTTCGGTTCCTCCTAGCTGCACAAAAATAACTATTTTACAAACCTCTTGTGAATCAAAAATAGAACATTTTGCCAGATCATACACAGTATCAGGAAGAACAGTCAAAATAGCTGACAACCCAAATTGCAGCATTGTGAATATTGTGAATATCTACAAGCAAAAATACTCATACAATACAGACATTGAAGATGATCTAGCCAGACTCACAAGTAAACTATTTCCAAACCAAATATAAGTAAAAGTTGATACATCCTAAATTAGCTAGTCAGCTCCAGTCCTCACAGGACACCTTTTTTGTTCACTGTCTTGGGCTCCCTCTGACAGATTGATATATGTTACAAGAGGTATTGCAGTGATTTTACTATCAAATAACATGTGTGGACAAAAGTGCCTGTAGATGGTGGTGGCAAAGGCTCAGTCTGACAAGGGCCTCTAGGGCAGCAAGAATATTATCATTGTCACTCAGCCAAGTTGTCACAGAACAACACTCCATTTCTCTCTGTAGTTTTTATCTAAAGCCATGTGTGAGCACCATTTGTGAGCTCGTTTTAGAGAAAACAAGGTATGCATGAGAAGGGCTGTCTAGTCTATGTTTCAATAAAAGCTTAAATTTTTAACATCTTAGCATCCATTCCTTTTAAGTCTCAGAAAATTACAGAGGTAAAAAAATCCAAATATCTTAGGTGGAAGCATAATTATATTTTGAAAGCTCTGACAACAAAATTCAGATTTATCAGCTTCTCTTTGACTCAGAGTCAATGACTACCAGGTACAAAAACTTTAGAAACAATCCTATTTAGAGCCAATATTTTAGGCCCATCTTGATTGCATAACATAGCAACATTTCCTGACTTAGCATTTAAATTAATTTTATGTTGTAATATGAAAACTTGGAGTAATATCCATCATTGAGTCAAATATGCTTGCATAATTAATGAAAATAAGTAATTCTCTTTCTAATTATCACATTAAAGCACATGACCAGAAAATCCTGATTGTTGTTTACATCCATTAGGATTATGTTAACCAAGACAACATACATCCACTACCACAGAGGTATTGCACGTCAGTGCTATTATTAAAACCATAATATGAACTATGTTTCCTAAAAAGTTGCATCCATTAAAATCCCCTGATGTTAAGAGTATTATTAAAATAATATTAGGGTTAAAGCAAGAACTGGCACAGATGCCTAATCCTCTTTCATCCAGCATGAAACAGAGGTTGAGTGACACAGCATGTAGCTCCTCTGACACAGCTTAGCACAAAATTGGTAGGGATTCACTGGTTCTCCATGTCTTAACACCACAGCTGTATTATCCCACTATAAAGCAGAGCTTATAGGTGATGGTATTGATTGTTATCACCCCTGAGCCTTTGCCAGGACAAAGAGAACAAGATGTAAGTAAGATTTGGCTCTCTTGAGTTGCTATTTCTTTCTGCACGTTTCTGTCACAGGTAGGAGTTTAATCATGAGAAGTTCTTTGCCTTTCTGATGACTTCTTCCCCTTTATCTGGACCTGTTCTTTGTTAGACTTCCTTCCAAAACCATATATCACCAAAATCAATTCAGTAAGCAACCATTGCTGGCTATGTGGCAGTGGTAATTCTGATACATTTGGTATATCCAAGAATAAAGTACATGCTGATTATTAAACTTTGCTTGCCTCTCTTACCCCTTCCTTCCTGCTGCTTCTCAGGATGCTTCTGTTGAACGTCTCATTCTCTTCATCATAGAAACTACCTCTAAGAACTTCATTAAATGGTGTCCCCACATGTCACTGTGATCCAATGACACAAGGGGACACAGTGGCCTAAGCTCTCGTCTTTCCCCTCCCTGAAGTGGAACTGTGTCAGTGCTTCTCACACCTTCTCCAGGGTTGCACCTAGCCCTGAAGTAATCATATAGCACTAATTCTGCATATTTTGTCAGAAGAATTATTCTGGAGAGGCTGAAGTTATCTTTTTTAATTAAATTAATATATCAAGTATATTTTTAAAACAACAAATATAAATAAACAATATACACGGGCACCTAAGTTTAGGACACATAGATTCAAGATGGTTTATATTAATGCTAAAAAATCAAAGCACCCTAGAACAGTTACACTATAGTTGAGAAAGAATTTATGGATGCACTAATGTGGAAGTTAATCCAAATCTATGCTGGGAAACCCACTACACTAACATAGAAACGGCTCTTATGGAGGAAAAAAATAATCTATTTCTAAACAAGATCTAGCTACAAATCTGTGGTGGGAGCAAGATTTTAAATAAATCCCTGGTATAAGATGTTTTGCCTCAAACATATTTTCTTGAAACAATCATTTTATTGCTAAATAATTTGTCTGAAAAACATTACTTATGGGGTTGATTTTTTTGTGCCTGTGTGTTTTATGGTGTTATGTGCTAACAATCAGTTCCATATGGTCTCCAGATACTCAATTATTTAAGATTTCAGAAGTTTTCAATTTTATTTCCCTGCACACATACAAAAACACACTATAACATGCATATTTTTCTATCCCCAAAAATGATGTGTGGAATTACATTTTACTACTAAGTACCATTGTATCTAACATAGATAAGTATCAGAAATAGATAAATGTTCAGTATCAGATATAAATACTAAACCATTTTCTGCAGTTCATTTAAAGTATAATACAGTCAAGGTGAAAAATTCTATGCATTTATAACCTCCTTTACTTTCAGCTAAATTAAGCTGATTCACATGCTATAGTACAGATAAAGCAAAGAAAGGAAAAAAATTTAGACTGTTCCATCTGCAATCATGCCTTTTTGTTTAACACGGGAACATATATTTTTTAAGTCACCACACAGAGTGAAGCTGTTTGTGGAAAACTTTCAGAGAGCAAAGTCAGCAAATCTGTGGCTACCTGAGTGCACTGAGCAAACCCTCAAATGGAGAGAAAGCAGATTCTAGTGGGCAGAGAGGTGAGAGGGGAACCTCGGGTTTGCTTCATCATTGCCACTAGTTTAAAAAAGAGTGCTTTATCCCAGCAGGGAGATTTTAACACTCTCAGAGGACTGTTCATCCCACCCTAAAACTGATCTAAGTGGGACTGCTGGAAAAGGGCTCTTTCTCACCCCACATCTCCAGGGAAGCACATTTGGTGGATTTGCCTATAGAATAATTTGTTGTAAACTAGAGACTAAAGTTTCAGCTGCTGCTTCTCAAGGAGATGTTAGGGGGCCCATCTGCCTCCCTCTCAAATAAAAACAAAGCAAAATGCTGGGTCTGGCTGGGGCAGCAAGTCACCACCAACAGAGTGACCCACAGTGGTACAATTAGGGTGCAACTGCTGCTACAACAGTTTCCTCCTTGGGCTCTTTCCCCACATCACAATTTTTTCTTCTTTATTTATTTTCAAGCTGACTCTTTTGTTCAAAAGGTAATCAAAGTCTTTGTAATTGCCGAGCTATTGTTTAATCTAGCTGACATTCATTGTCTTTAGTGTTAATATATTTGGGCAACATGTCCCAGATTTCTGTACTCGGTCAGTGCACACACTGTGTGCACTTCCAGGCTTAGCACGCATTTTTATCCAGGATATTCAGCAAGGCTGGGCTGTGTGAGCTCCCTCTCAGTCATCCTCTCTAGTGATAGTCCCAAATTTCCCTTCCCAATCTACTTCAGCAAGCTTCTTTTAATTCAGAATTTAACATGTTTCCCACGAAGGCAGACCAAGAAGTCTTCTAGCCCAGTGACAACAGGACATACTACTTCAAAGTGCACTATTAGTAGTAATTTTTCCCAGTCTCAGAGACTTTTGAAATTTTTTTCTGAGCATTTTCTGATTCCCTAATGCCAGGTTTAGGCTGCAAGTAAGAGGCTCGAAAGTGGCTTTCAAGCAATGACTTTCAGGTGCTGTGCAAGTCACTCAGCTACACCATTCTCCAAGTGTAAGAGTCAAGCAATTTTTCTTGAAATCTTGATTGTGACAGATCAGTAAACACAATAGAATACAAAGTTAGATGGATAAACATGTCCCAGTATATTAACTCATTAATCTAGTATGGCTGAGATATTTATGACCCAGTGACACAAAACTGCTCTGTCTGTGTGAACACGCTGAGAAAGTGAAGAACTGGTGCTGAATCAATGTCAGTGCTGCTGAATCAGCCTTAGAGGAGTTCAGCACATTGCATCATCCTTTATGATCAAAGGAAGTGAGGGGAGCTAAGGAGCAGCCAGCTCTGCCACCATCCCACACACAAAAACCCTCCCGCCACACACCACAGAGCACTACTGAGCAGACAGATAATATTCCATGGGAAACAAGAAGTTTCTGCTCACCACAAGCAGCACTGTCATTAGTGGTAGTATCAGAAGAATCCCTGCCAGCAGATGAACTCCTAGTCTGTACTCTTTCCTAAGTAGATTTTTTTAAGTACCACTTAAACAAACAAACCACTGCTCCTGGCTTGTTGTATGAATAAGGGGAAATACTTCAAATATTATGCACACCAGCTTCATTCCTGGGATTGCATTTAAGTGCATCCTAGCTTTGATGGCCACTTTTCTGTTCACCCACATGCATACCATTATCAGTCAGAGGTTTTCTGCCCTACAAACTTCCTTTCCCAGATTCTGAGCAGGCAGCAGTAGCTCAGTGCCATTGGTTTAAGTCTGACAATTTTGTCCAAATTGTCTATGTAGCAGCAAAGCAACAGCAAAATTAGAAAAAGCCTCCTCTTTCCAAAGCAAGTTGTTGTTTTAGACATCATCATGCTCTGCTACATGGACTCTGCCTCTTCTGTACACAGCAAAGGGCGTGGGACCATGGCAATGGAGTGGCAGGAGCCTGAGGAGGATGGAGAAGGGTAAGAAATTCTCTGAGACTTGGAAGAAGTATGAGAAAAAAGTAAGATTAGAAGCCAGTGGCTGGGATGTTGCTAGTAAGCCAGGAGCAAATTAGATCTGGAATCAACATTCAAACCAAAGAGCTCCTCAAGTTCTCCATGAAGCTGGAGGGAGCTGGCTAATGAAGGGGATCAACAGAACAGAAAGCAGGGACACAGATAAAACAGTAATCTAGGACTTAGTTTTACAAAAATAATGGTCAAAGACTGCTACTTTCAATGGACTAAGCAATAGTTTTACTTGTATTGTTCCTTATTCTCTTAGCTGGTTCCTAGGAAATTCTGTTCTCATCTTTGGCATGTTCATTGGCCTTTGTGGTCCATTCATGGAAGGAAACTGGAAGCTGCATGTGCATATCTGAT
The DNA here is from genome assembly GCA_013397245.1 of Thryothorus ludovicianus. NCBI lineage: Eukaryota > Metazoa > Chordata > Aves > Passeriformes > Certhiidae > Thryothorus > Thryothorus ludovicianus. Next base: position 47,442 of record VZTB01003557.1, read on the forward strand.
GTCAGCAATGACAAAAGACAAGTGCAAGGGGAGTCTCCATTTCCTACAGACTAGACCTAAATCCTGTGCTGAACAGCACAGTCTTCATATTAAGCTCTATCAATTATTTGAGTGACAGACTTCATGTAGTGCCTTGAGTTCCTCCATAACCACACAATTGGCTAAAAGCACAGTGATGTTTGAAAAATTGGAATTCATTTGGAAGAAAGGTAAAAACATTGTTTTTCAGGTAATGTACCCTTGGTTCCACCCTGATCACTGTTACTCATGTTCCAAATGCTGTAAGAAAGCAAAAATCTATTCCCAGATAAAATAACCAGGGTCAATTTTTACTTATGACTGGACAGACACCATAAGTGCAATATTTGAAGCCAATGCCACAGAGGAAAATGCTGTTCCAAATAAACTTACAGTTACCAGTCTCTGAACAAGAACAATGGAAGAATAAACTGTCAGACAGCAGCTAATCAGCACTTGGGAAAGCCTCCATTCCCAGGCATGTCACATGGGTGGCTACAGGTGTAGCTCTGGAAAGAGCTGCTGCAAATACTACCATGGCAAACCCCAGCAAACTCCAGACATGCAAACACACAGCAAAGCTCCCATAAACAAGGCAGGCAGAATAAGGACTGAGAAAGGAAAAACAAGTCAGGAGTTGTATTAATTTTCTTAAGAGCTAAGAATAAATAATAGATCTTCCAAGTTCCATACTAAAGCCTTTTCCACTTTCCACTAGGATCTTGCAGTTTTCTGAATTTTTAAATTCTAAAGCCCAGTCTTAGCATTGATTTCTGAAAAAGGGTGAATTTTTCTTTTCTGTTATTAGCACCCAGAGCAATAGGCAATACCACTTGAAGCGAAATATGTCCTATTATCTCTTCCCGACCTGAGAACAAGTCCTGAGACCTCTCAGTTTGGCATAAGAAAATTAATCAACTCAAAGATTTTTAAGTGGGATACTTGCTGATTCCTTCTTGACAGGGAGGAGTAAAAATACCAAATATTTCGATTCCCATGACCCATGTATCCTAAAGTATTGCTGGATTCTCTCTAATCTCCAGCCATAATTAGCATGATTGATTGCAGTGGCAAGAACAGCAGGTCCTCCTCACCAAATCTCCTGAATGACAACGTTTTGTTAGCGTGTGAGAATGAAGTACCAGCTGTTTATAGAGGAGTGACCATTCTTGTGCACATGTTCCAGCTGGGACCACACAATAAAGTTAAACCATGTAAGAGCTCAACATTTTTGTCTATTTCCACATATGCTTTGTGTGTAACTTCACTCATTGTCTCTCTATATGTATATATACCTTTTGCCCTATTTCTCTTCTGCACACAGCTGTATGATTTTAACTCACACCATTAATTGGAGAAGATTACTGACAGAAGTATTTTTATATACTTATCGTTTTTATTACTAGGAAAGGAAAAGAGAAAATATCAAGAGTCTTCATTTAACCAAATATTTGATTTCAATTGTCCTGGTCATCGAGTCTTTAATAGGTTCCCTTGCTTCTGGTGGATAACTTGAGACCTGAGTTAAACCCTCAGTATGGACTGCACTTAGTGAAATATATATTTTAAATATATAGTGAAATATTTATTTATATAGTGAAATATATAAATATATAGTGAAATATATATTTTAAATCTGCCCTGTTTCAGAATTCTCTCTTCTTCTCTGCTTTGACAATTCCAAAGAAAGGAGGAATCTGTAACAAAAAGTACAATTTGGTTGGTTATCCAAGAAATCCAAAAGAATATAGCAGCCATCTACTACTCCCATCACCAGAAGTGGGGAGATGGTACCCCAAATTTCAGTTTCTGCCAGATCCAGAGTCCTCCGCACCACCTGGGCAACAGGTTGTGCAACCCTCTGATTACATCCTACCGGTGTCCTGTGGCCCATGGAGCCTCTCCACTGTGTCTTCAAAGGAAAGTGTCTGCTCCACATTTTTGTGTTGGCAGCTTGCTTCCCTTGTGGGGTGGTACATGGGGGTCTCTCAGAGCTGGACAGAAGTTATCACCCTAATTGTCAACAGCTGCAACAGTGCAGAGAGACAGGAAAAGCCAAGGATAAGTGAGGAGAGGGGAGGATTGAGTCAGCACAGTCAAATTCTTTCAACACTACTGGATGAATCCTATCCCTGGCCATGTGCAGTAGTAAACTTAAGCCAGGCAGTACATTGGTTTGGGTGATATCTCACGGCCACCTTTACCATCAACTCCAAATAACAGTGCTGGCCACAATGGAGAGTTCATCCCAGTGTGCATCTTTGACTCATTCATTTAAAGGGAAGAGTTTAGACTTACACTCATGAGCCATACTCTGAGGATAAGCCCAGGTCAGAGAACAGTCCTGACTTACTGTGTTCAGTAGCATAGGTGTGGCCAAAGGGTGCGAACACTGCATTCCTATCTCTATTTTTCTTGTAGCCTGCATCTAAAATGTATTTGAATGATTGCCTCTCTTGCTCTTCACAGAGCACACCATAAAAACACACTAAACTAAATTGTTGTCAAATCCATTCTGGAAGTGTATTTGGGGTTAGAGGCTTGTTTGCAGAAGCACTGGACAGTCAGATTCAGTCCCTGCATTGGCATCATTTGCTCCCTTGAGAGCCCTCCCCAGCACATTGCATGGACACCAACACCACATGTGCAGCTCACAGTGCCTCACTAGCAGCCACAGCTGGGACACTTGGATGTTGCAGTCAGAGGTCCATGGAGAAGCTGACAAGCAGGGGGAAGTAGTTCTTGCCCATTTAAAGAGCCTGCTAAATCAATGTTGAACACATGAGTGCTCTTCTGTATCTCATACACCTCCATGTGGCATTCAAAGTGCAGATTATCTTTTCTGCTTCAGAAATGAAAGCTTCAGCAATCAGCAAGCCATTATTTGAATAGGCATGAGATGAATTCCTGCAGCTGACTTTTCAAATCTCTAATTTCCTCCTTGGTAGCTTTCATAAATGATAGTGAGACTGAAATGGATAGGTACCCTTCCTTGGAGGTTATTAAAGTAAATATAGCATTAAATGGATTTGGTCCCAGTGGAAGTGTACTTTGATCTCCAGTCTAGGTAATATTTCTCTTCCTCTCTTCAGATGTACTCTATCTGCTCTCTTTAGAAGTGACAATTGCAAGACCATCAGTTATTTAAAAGGTCTGCCATGGCAGGATTTTAAAAGCAGACTCCAATGCAAAAGCTGGTCTTTCTGAGGCTGACGCTACACAACGCCCACAACCTTTTATTACACTAAGCACTGGAGATTTTCAAGAAAAAATAAGCTGGACTCCCTCAGTCTAGATACCCTTTATCTTCTCCTTCCTGGAAAAACAAGATTCATGACTCCAAACTGAGTACAAAGGAAAATGAAGCACTGAAAAAGATTTAAGGCTTTCAGTTTCAAAGAGAGACAGTGTAATGCTGTGTCCTCAAAAATGTTTGATATTTCTGAGCTAACCTTCACTAAAGATTAAATAATTCTCATTGAATTAAGCAGTGTTCAGTGCTGGACACGAGGTTTATTGAAAGGTTAGGATTCAGCACATCCCTACTACCTCTATTCACAGACCATTCTTTCACATGAGCATCATGTTTCCTTCCTATAGTTTGTCTCACTCTCTCCTCTCCGTATTTTTCTACCACTTGCAAGATCACAGCTTTCAAATCTTCCCTAAGTGCATACAATCTTAAAACCCTGGTTTTCATAATGAAGGGAACAAAGAATATTTTAGAAAAACATCATAATATTCTATGTCAGTTCCTCCCCAAGATAGTGATTCTTTCTGACTCTTTAAATATGGTGGAAGAACAAATTTGTGACATAACATTTATGCAAATTAGCAGGCCAATGGATGTAGGAAAAAAATTCATGGTGACGCCTTAAGATTTCAGCCTTTTTTATTTTTCAAGTCCAATGCTGCCTTAGTGCATAACTCTAAACTTCATATAAAGTGCTAACTACTGTCTTCACACTTTGGTCAGACAAAACAATTCCTCTGGGCCTGGAACCCAAGGACACCCTACTGCTTAAAGCCCCAAAAAGTATAAACAAAAGTGAATTGGGGGGAAAGCGAACTGGGGGAATATGACTTAATAACCTCAACTGTAATTGGAAAATTAACCCCTGATATGCAAATAGACCAAACATATCTGTCTGAAAAACACGTGACTGTTGTCCATCTTGGGTGTAGCCTCTGGGAGGCTTTTGACTGCCCAAGGTGTATTTATTGAAAGCCTTTACTAAATACTCACTTTATTCTCTTAACTTTGTCTAGCCTCTGTTCTAGGTAGCCACTCCAAGGCATCAATGGAAAGGCTTCTACATCTCATGAGTGTTTTAATAACCAGCTGAAATCAGCCAAGATACTTTCACCTTTTCCATTTATGTCCCTGGGTGAAAAAGTCACAGATGTCTATCAGGGAACATGATATGATGTTCAGCCAAATCATACAAAGCTGACATTCAGTTTGAGCCAGAAGGATGATGTGTCACTTGTGCACAGCAGAAAAAGGAAATTTTCCCAAATCTTCAGTGTGAAATTTTGTGCCCAGAGTTTAGAATAATTGCATTTTACAATGCTGCATCTCTGAGTGTCTCTGACTGGCAACAGATGATGTGAATTAAACAGTAGATTACGTCAACACTGCCAGATGTTATAACAACCATGGCTCCTTCCCTTTGAGGAAACTTTGTGTCATGAAACTCCTGACTTGCTTATTCAGATAGTGATGAATACATAGCCATGCTACATAACTTGGGCCAGGAGTTTGAATTTTCACTTCATCCAGAAGGACTGCAGATGTAAGTGGAGATGAACATACAGACTTTTCCATACTAGAAGAATAGTGACTTCCCAAAAAGTATCTTGACAACAGCCAGGTCAGGTGATATGGGACGTTTGTTGCAAGTCAGACTGACCAGTCCTGCCTCTGAATTTCCATTTGCTAACTCTTTTGTTTATCTGAAATTGACCATTGTAAGAAATGTTATTTTAATATATTGTCCATTTTCTTCTCTTTCTGTATGATGCCTTGCACGTGGGAGGGAGAATTGTCTACGAGCTCCTAGGTTCAAATTATTACAGTATTCCTATTCCTCAACACCAGTGGAGGACTGAGAGGAGATTTCCTCTCCACACACAGCACACACACTATCTGTTTAGTAAAGAAAAAATAGAATCCCAATACCTACCTGGTGATATCCTCCATGGCAGCACTTACCCCAGTGGTGCTACATGAACTTACCTCATCTGGCCTAGCCTGTGAAGTGAAACAGAGCCTGCAAAGGAGGCAGAAAGTTAAATCTGGAATGCATTTAGGAGGAATTACAGAAAGGAACTAAGCACAGCTGAAATGTAATGAGCACTCCAGAAAACCAGCCCAACAGCATTGATTAATTGCACTCAGACTTTTTAAAATGTGATCTTCAGAAAATCAGATCATCTCCAAATGGAGAAAAAAACAACCAGCAATGAATAAAACATCCAAGACAGTAGTAAGCTAGCTTCTAATAACTGTTGGGATTTGAAAGAATTATACATTAACTCTGCAATTTAAGTGATTATTTTAACTGTGGCTATCCATGGGTCTGATCCAAAGCCGACAAAGTCATCATCCAGAAACAAAGGCCTGTGGCTCCACTCTGAACTGGTGTGCCTTTGTGGAGTGAGATCTGCTGCATATGTGCCACATTAATGACATCTGAACAGTTTTCTTACTAGCAAGGATGAGAAACATTACCAAGGCTGAAGCTTTGAGGAAGAAAAAAATGTTGCTTATGGTTTATAGCAAGATGCAACAGGGCAAAACCTAAGTCAAAAAAAATCAGACTAAATCTCTGAAAAAAAAATCATAAAATAGTATATGTCAGACAGTTAAATATCGTCCCCAGACCAGAGAGAAAAATTTCCCTACGTCTTAAGAACCAGGTTTGACAAGAAATTTGCCAATATGCTGCACACAATAATTCTGCTCAGTGGAGTAAGTGGTCTGAAGAGTTGCTTCACATCAAACTTCTGTGACATGGTTATGTATAACCCATCTCCCAGACAGTCCCTCAAGAGAAACACACATCTTCTCCAAGGCCTGCTGTCACTTCTAATTTTGGTGACCAGTTTGAAGAATTTGCCTTCCCTGCACACAGTCTCACAGCACAGAGTCAACAATCTGCTGCTGCCCCTTTGCTTAGTGAGCTCAGAGAAACCCTGCACTTCCCTCATTACCACATGCACACATCATTGACTCATTAGCTAAGGCACTATGCTGGCACACTAAAGCCTCACAACCTTTTCCAGCACTACTAGCACATCTCAAGCCAACTTTGGCACCCAAGCAGCCCACTCCCCTTTGCTGGTGCACTGGTAGAGGATGGAATAGTTATTTTTCTTCATAGTAGCTCATAGGGTGCTATGTTTTAGATTTGTATTTGAAAGCAGTGCTGATGACACCCTGATGTTTTTGTTATTGCTGAGCAGGGCTTACACAGCATCAAGGGCTTTTCTGCTTCTCTTGCTGCCCTGACAGTGAGGAGGCTGAGGGTGCCTCAGGAGTTGTGAGGGAGCACAGCCAGGACAGGTGATCCAGCTGACCAAAAGGATATTCCATACCACACAGGAACATGCTCAGCATATAAACTTGGGCAAAGAGGGAGGAAAAAGGCAATGTTTAAAGGTACGGTATTTTTTTGTCTTACCAAGAAACCATTGCACACAATGAAGCCCTGCATTCCTGGAAATGGCTAAACATCATACTGCAGGTAGGAAGTGGCAAAAAAATTTCCTTGGTTTACCTTGCATTGCTTACTTGTATGCACAACTTTTGCTCAACTTGTAAAATCTCTTTATCTTAACTCGTTAATTTTTCTTACTTTTACCCTTTCAGTTCTCTCCCCCAATGCACTGAGGGAAGGGTGAGCAAGCAACTCTGTGGGGTTGAGTTGTCTACCAGCACTAAAACCCAATAACTGGTTACTCTGGCCTGACCCAGAAAGGGTGTCATTCCACCCAATGAGCAGAGCCCCCATCATTGGCCCTAATGAACATTGCAGGAAATTAAAGAATATGGAGAAATTTGTTTCCTGGTAGAATAACAATTTTTAAAATAAAAAGCAGAGTATAAACTTCAAACACGTGTGACAAGCTTTGTGAGAACAGGAAATTTTGGTGATGACCATCAATACCATGGGTAGAAATTTCTATGTCACACAGACACATCAGATTACAAGAGGCAGCACAACATGGTAACACAGCAAGAGCCTTCTGGGCCATTTCCATGCTTACCCATGTATCATGGAGCCCATACTTCCTATCATGAACATTGGGCACATAACTGTAGTGCTTTTGTCAGCCTGAAAAAGAGGCTTTGGGGTGACCAAATTGCAGCCTTCCAGAACCTATACAACAAACATGGAGAGAGTGTTTATAAGGATATGCTGTGGCAGGACAATGGGGAATGGCTTTGCTCTGGAAGACAATAGGCTTAGATTAGATATTAGGAAGAAATATCTTGACCCTTAGAACTATGAGGCACTGGAACACATCACCCAGAGTAGTTGTGGATGCCCTATCTCTCGAAGTTTTCAAAGCCAGATTGGATGGGGTTCTGCAAAACCTGGTACAGTAGAAGGTGTCTCTGATGATGGCAGAGGACTTAGAACTAGAAGATCTTTGTGGTCCCTTCTAACCCATGACATTTTTTTGATTCTGTGGTACTTTCCCTCTGCAGTTACAGGAAAAGAGGCACCTTCAGAAGGAGAGTCATGCAATAGCAATTAGCAAAGACTGTTGTCATTCTCCCTTGATTTATATGTCAATTTTGCATGTTAACTGAGGCATTGCAACAGCTATTTCAAGCTAGATGGCCAAAAGCAGACCAGAAGGGCCAGGTAGGCTATTGTAGACATTCAAGATGATGAGTTCAAAAGAAAAAACTGTGCTTTTTCTTTTGGGAAAAAAAGGGAAAGGGGAAAAAAGAGGGAAAGAGGGAAAGAGGGAAAGAGGGAAGGGAAGGGAAAGAGGGAAAGAGGGAAAGAGGGAAAGAGGGAAAGA